>APFE031626228.1:595-46284 GCA_000404065.3 Pinus taeda | reverse complement strand
ATCACATATATAAAAGTATCTCATCATCATGAGTTACATGTAGCATAACAAATAAAACTAGCAGCTATCTATCTGAAATCACTACCCAGGAAAACATGATGGGTTGTTTGCCACGCTACCCCTAGTAGTAGGAGGCCCTGACCCTGCCTCTGCACCTAATGTTAAATAATGAGTGCTAGGTATGGGGCTATGCTCTCGTATATCTATAGCAGATGGTGTTGATGTTGATGCTCCCGAGCAGTGTCCTCCTCCTCCTCCTCTAAGTGTTGTTGCTCCTCTGACTCCGAGTCCTCCTCTTGCTGCCCCTGGTCTAATGGATCATCTTCCATTGGTTCTAACCATGAAGGTGACTCCTCCAAGAGGGGCTCCTTAGACTCCACCCTCCACAGAGACAATACATCAATATTGTCTAAGCTAAGTCACATGACAAGAGGACAGGAGACACGGAGGACACTTAAATACGAGTATTCAATACGAAATGCAATGACCTGGAAACAAGACATGCAACGACCTGGAAACAAGACATGGGGACAGTGTATTATTATATACTATATATTACTATATTTATATATATTATATATCGAAAATATAGTTTTATCCCATTATTAAATTGCATTGGTTGCAACCTTATCTTAATCAAATTAAATTATAATTACTTCTCAAAGTTCATAGTTCACTCAAAAAAATAATTAGAATCAAAATTTACTATTTAGAAATTAAAATGTGATATGCTTGGTCTTGATTCTTGAATATTCAATGTTCATTGTTCATGTACAACTTACAACCACATAAGAAAATAACTAAAGTCTAATCCTATTGATTTCCTATTCCCCTCTTTCAAGAAAATGTCATAGCTTTCCCTTTCCCTCTAGATGTAGAAGCTGGTGCTCGTGGAGTTGGCAGTGGAGTTTTCTATGCTCTAGAAGCTGAAGAACTAGAAGTAGGAGTTATAGGAGGTAGACCACGTCCTCTACTGGTGGCAAGGGTAGCCAGGTCAACACCTGGAAACATTACAATCTCCCAATAGTGAAATCCTAAAAAACTGATAAGTGTGCTGCATTTTGAATGAAATCTAAAATTCTACTTTCTCCATATGAAATCCAATGAGGCCGGAACCACTCTCAAACATCCGTCATTTCATGGTAATGTTAAAAATTTAAGTAAAAGGATGAAAATGAAGAAGAAGGAGAATGTCACTTGGGCCTCCTTGGCAGCAACCACATAGCTCTCTCCTTCCTTCTCTAGCAATCAGAAATGAAAATGATATGAAAAAAAACCAAAATCAGATTTTTATAGGCCATTCAGAAATTTTTTACAATCACCAGGCCATATTTTCGATCGCGCGAAACATATATGGCTGGCCAAAAGTATGCGATATTTCTTAATATCGCCCATATCTCAGCGATATTATCAACACTGGATAACTCAGCACCTTCTATGACTAATCTCAAACTCAACAACTCAATTTCCAAATAACTCAACCCTTTATAATAACTCTATCACAAATGATATTGAATCCAATAGATAAGCTCAACTTCCCAAAATGTGATAAAGAACTCGACCTCCTTAGAAAAATGAATTTAGCCCACCAATTAAATCAAACAACTCGGCCTCCAAGGGAATAAGAAACTTGGCCTCCAAAGTAACAAGCATCACGGCCTCCAGATAAAATGTAATTCGACTTTCAAGAATCACAAGCGAATTTAGCTTCTGACGATGAACTCAATCTAAGGGTTTTCACAGGTATGTAATGAAGGAGTTGTTACAAAAGTGAGACCGCAAATGAAACAAAACCTCGCGTAGTCTTCAACAAGAAACTAATTAAGTCTACGTAGGTCAATACGAGATTTCAACGAAAATTGGAGGTAGTTCTATAGGTGGTGCGCTGCTTCTTCACATGCGTTCGAAATTGACAGAAAATTTGATCTCTTGTGAACTAGATCTTTTGTTTCAAAATTCGACGAATAAATCCAAAATAACCGAGTTGCGTATATATATAAAATCGTTTCGATATCAGTGGTGAGGGGACATGGATGTAGATTTCAAGGAGATGAAATGTGTTTCTTACTATGCCGACCAGCTCACCGTTATAAAAAATTCCTCAACGTTATACTTGAGTTCGTGTTAAATATGTTACAAATTCTACGCCAGTATGTAATCCGTCCAATGTTAAACCTTTGTACCCATCCGTCCAATGTAAAATATTTGATAAGATTTGATGTTTATAAGGTTTATTGCATGCCGTGGAGGAGCATTATAAAAGTTTTATTAATGTATAAAATTGTTATTAAAGAATGGTCTAAAGTTAAAATGTTTTGAAGTAACCTTTTTAATAATATTTTTTATGAATGGATTTTTAGGGTTTTAGGATGTTATACTATAATGGTAGGTTTATTATGTTAGGGCATTAATACTTAGGCTTTCTAGAATTTATGTTCATAGATTTAGGAAATGTTATTTGACATGCTTAAATATTGCTAGAAATACATTTAGGGCATGATTAAGAATGAGCATTCCTAGGGTTAGGGTTTTAATAGATCTAGGGTTTTATGCTAGGGTTTACTTGCCAACATTTTATTCATGCAACAAGGGTGTCATCATGATGGTATTTAGAATCTAGGGGTTTTCACTTAGGGGTGAATTCTCACACCTTAGGGTTAATGTCTTTCACTTAGGGTTTTCATGAGGTTTATGTATCATAAGAATATTTGCCATCTCCAATAATGTCATATTGACTCAATAACAATCTTGATTAAAAATCTCCCCCTTTGTCATTGATGGCAATATTATTTTTCTTTGGTAATGTGGTCCATGATAGATGTGTCTACATTTCTTCATGTGATGAACCAACTCCCCCTATCTTCATGAACTCCTCTACCTCAAGAAAGATTACTTGCTTAGTGATCAAATGGAAGAGATCCTCAACAATAGTCCATCAAATGAGTAAGTGATCATGTTATTCAATGGAGTTTCTCCCAAGCGATGATCTATCAAAAGATTATTGGTTAATCAATAAGACTTGGGAATATTCAAGATTTGGAAGTGGGAGAGGTTCTTGTAAGTTAGACAAGAAGCCTAAGAGCTCAATTTTTAGATCATTAAGAAATCCCTCTATGGTCTCAAGCAAGCTCCTCGGGCTTGGTATGCCAAAATGGATAACTTTCTTTTAGATACTTGCTTTTCTAGGTGTCATACTGACAATACTAGCTACACCAAGAAAGTGGGTAAGTCTCTTATCATTCTTGTTCTTTATGTTGATGATATTATCCTTACTCGTAGTGATCCCAATCTTATAAACCATGTGGATTCTAGCCTTAAAAATCACTTTGAAATGAAAAACTTGGGACACTTGCATTTTTTCTTGGTCTTCAAGTCTTGCAATCCAAAGAAGGTATTTCCCTTTCCCATTCCAATTATGCCTGTGATCTTCTACACCACTTTCACATGGAATACTGCAAGCTAGCCCCTTCTCCCTTTCAATATGGAGCCAAACGTTTAGTCACTTATACTGCCCATGAAGTTGATGCTACCTTATACTGCCATCTTGTTGGAAAACTTTTATATTTGACCCATACATGTCCTGACCTTTCCTTAATTGTTGGCCTTATTTCTCGGTTTATGCAAAACCCACATGAAATTCGTTGGAAAGCAACTAAAGAATACCTCTTTATGTTCGAGGTATAGTTTATTTTGGGATTCATTATAGTGTATAAGCATATCCTCTATTGGTTGGTTTCACTAATTCTGATTGGGTTGGTGACCCTGATGATCGAAAGTCTACTGCAAGTTATGTCTTCACTCTTGGTTCTAGACCTATTACATGGGCTTGCAAGAAACAAAGTGTCATTTCTCTTTCTTCAATAGAAGCAGAGTATCATGGCGCCGAAGAAGATATTAAGGAAGCCATGTGGCTTTGTTAGATCTTGTTGGAGTTTGGTTTTTAGAAGCAACATTCGATTACACTTTGGTGTGATAATCAAAGTGTCATTCAACTATGCAAAGATCTAGTCCAACATTAGCGCAACAAACACATTGAAGTACACATGCACTTCATGAGAAAACTTATTCATGACCATGTTCTTGAAGTGCAATATTGTTCAACCGATGATTAAGTTGCAAACATCTTTACAAAGGCTCTCATAGAGGCAAAGTTTACTAAAATTCGATTTATGGTTGGAGTTCAGGAAGCTGTCACTAAGGGGGGATAAGTTCTAATGCCTCCTTCCTTCTCCTATTTTATCATCTTTGTACATCCTTCAATCCTATCCCAAGTTGTTCTTAAGGGGGGATGTCAGGATATTCTGACACATAGGAAATAGTTAAGTATAATTTGGTCTAGTGTATAGTTAGGTAAAGTGTGTTTCTTTACTATGTACTTTTTGTAACTTACAATCCGACGATCACAATATGTTCTAGACATGAAGTGATTTGAATGTTCATTCTATCCTCAGTATTACCGAAACTTGATCCATGGCTTAACACCTAATTGGTCCATGACCTCTACTTAAAGAGCATGGAGGCTCATTTGTAAGGTGACCTTTCATAAGAGAAGCTTATGTAAATTTTATTTCTTTTACATTAATAAATTTCCTGAAGTGGTCGCATTGGCTCAGGCCATGGACTGTTTCCTTGTTTGAGGGTTTTAACCACATCAAGAATACTAGTGTGCCGAACTGTGATCTATTTGTGAGCCATGTCCTTTGGTGTTCTATCTAAGGAACTTACCCTGTAAATGGACTAAGTTATGCCTAGTTGACCCAAGTCCTACACATGTCAAAGTTGTAGAATTTGGTCCCTCTAGAACCTTGAAGATTAACCCCTCTCTCTCAGCCAATCAAGAAGAGAAGCTGTGCAAAATTTCTCAGAGAGCACTTATATACTTTTTCTTGGAGCTATAAATAAATGAAAAGGGTGCATCCTTCGGTTTGTACTCATCACATATAAATCAAGAAGGGATAAAAACATATGCGCAAACCTTAGAGGAGAATGAACCCAACCCTCAAGGACATAGTAAATGAAGAGTTGTAGAAATTACTGGATGCAGGGTTCATATACCCCATCTTAGATAGTGAGTGGGTGTGCCCTCTAGTGTTGGTCCCAAAGAAGAATGGGAAGTAGAGTATCTATGCGGATTATAGAGAACTGAACAAAAGCACCAAGAAAAACTATTTCCCTTTACTTTTCATTAATCAAGTTTTAGATGGTCTTGCAGGGAAGAGGTTCTTCTCTTTCCTAGATGGATTTAGTTCATACAATTAGCCTTGAGAATCAAGAAGAAACTACATTCACCCACCCTTGGGGTACCTTTTCTTATAGGGTCCTTCCCTTTGGTTTATGTAATGCCCTTGCCACTTTTTAAAGGGTAGTTCTGAGCATCTTTGTTGAGCTAGTACATGAATCCATAGAAATATACATGGATGATCTCACTCCCTATGGGTGTTGTTAGCACTGAGTAATTTTCTGAGGTTGCAGAAGAAAATCACCAAGGTAACCAGAAACCAACTTTGGAAGCTGGGATCTAGCCCTGCCAGCTTTAGACAGGGCTCCCTTTGTAAGATTTTACTTTGTTTGGTTGGATATTATGCTAGTTATTAAGTTTGGGGTTTGATTTGTATTTGAGTGGGTGGTTAATAACTTAGATTTCCATTGGGCTATGGAGTTTGATATGTAAAATATTGATCAACTTGAGTATCTATAGATAGATCTCACAAGGAAAGGTAGCCAAACATATTGAATTCATTAAATTTTGTGAAATGGAGAATAAGAACATAATAAGGTTGACTTTAAAATATATAGCATTGCTAGCTGAATTCTATATTCAAAGCTCAGAAGAAAACATAGAAATTATTCGTAGCTAGGTGCAGAGTGTAGATTTAAACAAATTCTTCCCTTTATTTATCTATTGAATAGTTCAGATTTTAGAAAACAACAATGTGCTATAAACACATATAACAGATAGATGTACTTCACCACCAATTTTACACATGAATCATGTGAAAGAGCTTCTATATTACTTTGGAAAATCAACTAATGATTCAAAGAAAGATATACAATAGTGTTTCTTTGTCCAAAAAACAACCTGTACTACTTCAACAATTGAAGTATTTAGAACTAAATTACAAAAATATCTTGTTAAGATGACATGGATGCATCTACAAAATGATAAGCCTAAATTAAGCTAACTTATTACAATAGAATGAGGAAAATCGAATTTCCTA
This sequence comes from Pinus taeda, assembly GCA_000404065.3. NCBI lineage: Eukaryota > Viridiplantae > Streptophyta > Pinopsida > Pinales > Pinaceae > Pinus > Pinus taeda. The sequence goes on along the minus strand of APFE031626228.1, from coordinate 40,066 downwards.
AAGTGGTGGCACTGAAATGAAGAAACAACTGGCTGTCTGGTGCTAAAAAATTGGATGCATTGTGATGCTAAGCTATGCTGCTAAATTTACCATTTACTTTAGTAATTCACAAAGCGTATCCCAACACTACTCACTTGTAATATTCATCTTCATTAATTTCCTCTACACTTCATCAACCTCAGTGTACCTAGAAAATGTTGGTCGGGTAATGAACAAATTCAGAATTGCATACTAGATGTGGAGATCAAATGATAGTGTTTCTAGAAATGCCCTTCTTGTCATGCTGAGTCTTCCAGTTGTCACTTTCAAGTTGTTTCTCACTTTATTCATAATCTGTGCACTTTTCATTTATAACTAATAGGTTTGGAAGACCCTTCTTCTAGAGAGGCTCCAACTTGGAAAAGAATCTATGTATTCCTGTGTTCATGTTTTTCCCTTTCTCCTCCGGCTGTCTCATCAGGTTCCTTTTAGTCATCACCTTCCTGACTTCCAAAATTGTCTCAGTTCTATCTTCAATTTCTTATTCTTCTAGCTCTTGATTGTTCTTGGAATTTAGAAATTTTATCAGCTTAGTAGCTTCATTTTGTTTGTCTCCTAGCCGCTTTATAACCTGCTCAATGGCTTCAGTTGACCTTTCAAAAAATTCCTTCTGTCCAAAAATGATTTGAATAGAAGGCCAAATTTCTCCCATGTCTTCATTATTTGTTTTCCAGATGTTTTCCTTCACCTGTGCCAATGTTTTGCACATGGCACGGTCTTCTTCAATTTTCTGTAATCTTTGGGACAAGGTGTGAGATTTTTATGTTTATGTTAAGTAGGCATTTTCATACCTTGTAATCTTCTCCTACAAAACTTTTATCTCCTGCTTCATTTTCTTCATCTCTTCTCCTTGTATAGTCATATTTTCCATAAATTGAGCCAATTTAACTAAGTCGTCCACCATTGAGGTGGGAAGCACTATTGAGGATGATGTTTCAGCTGTAGTAGTTGCTATAGGGACACCTGCCTATAGTAGAGATGCAATAGGAACTACATCAAGAGGAACCACAACAAGCTGTGAATTCTTCTCCTTTTAATTTATAAGGTGGTCCATTTCTACTTCCATTTCTTTAATCTCGGCAGCTTGCTCCACTAGCAGCTTTAGCATTTCTTCCTTTTCTAACTCTATCTCTCCAAGTTATTTAGCTTGGGGGTCTTCAATTGCTGGTAGCTTCAATTGTTTCTTCAATGCTACAATATCAACTTTCTTCTTTTTATTATTTCTTTTGTAGCTTTTACATTTTTTGGATCAAAGTCTTCTTTGACTATCATCTCCTCCAAGTATTTGATTCTGGTATCCATGTATAATGAGGAGATTTTCTCCAATTTGAGTTGGGACTTCACATTATTTAGAGTGAGCTATAACTTTGAGGCCATGATAGCAGTCTGTGTGAAATTCGAATATACCATCCCCCCTGTCTATCTATGAAAATCTATTTGATCCAAAGGATGGACATCGTTTTCCTTAAATTCAAAGGTCGTCTATTTGAAGTCTGCTACTGACTTTGGTTGAGGGACATGGGCCTATAAGAATTCCATATGCATTCTCCCCTTCTCTGTATCATATGATGATATGAGTTTGTGCTGAATGGAAGAAGATTGCTTTCTGAACTGAGTTGATATGTTATCATGAATGGCCTCATTCCTCTGCTTGATTTCTTTGTATCTCTGAAAAATATCTAATTGTCTCTGCGTTGTAGATGTCTCAAGTGTCTGGGGGATAGTGGTTGGAATATCCTTTCTAAATGAGGAAGATGATGGAGATTTTGTAGTATCACTATCCATCTTGAAAGTATTCAAACCTGAGAGCACAATAGTGCCTTGTGTGTCATCCAGTGATAGAAATTCTATTTTAGAACCAAAGCCAAATTTAATCTTCTTAGTATATATTTTAAATTCCTTATCTGATACTTCAGTGATTGGGGAATCATCCTCCCTTACTCTCTTTTCTAATTTCTCTTTGGATAGTGGAGTCTTTGAAGTTATCCTTGAAATTACCTGCTCCTCAGCCTCCTACAACATATTTTCCACCCAAGTGTGTTGGTTCGTATATTTTCAATTTCAGGCCTTTGTGTGTGCACATATGGTGTAGTTTTTTGTTCTACTCTCAACTTGGAAATTACCCCAAAGGGGTCATAATACTAAGTGAAACTGAGAGGAAAGTTCATATGTTTCAGTAGGAGATCTGCTTCCTCTCCTGTTACTCTAGTATTGTAGATGAATGGTCCAACTTGTGTCTTAATCCTGAATTGGGATTTTTTTTTCGCTGCCAAAAAGTGAATATTATCAAAATGAATTATCTGTCTGATATATTCCAAGGAAAATATCCTCATGGGTAAGTATTTTGGTAGTTTGTATGGTGGAAGCTCTAAACCATACACTCTAATCTCCGTAAATGATTGGTAAAGGTACCAATCCCCTGTTTTAATCTGTTCATTGAGCTGGAGAACCTTATGAATTTATTCACTAATCCTTGGAACCTGCTGGCCACTCAACACACAAGTGGCTGAAGAAAAAAATTGATCTATAAATTGTGAAAATATATACTCCTACGATTGTTTTCTGACTAAAGAAGTCCAAAAAATAACTGATTGTGGCTCTCCTTGCTGATCCAGTTTTTGCACTTAGAATGGAAACTTATCTGCTTGGAAAAATATAAACATGTACATAAGAATGTATGAGTACCTAAACATTCCTTCAGTTAAAAACTGAAGGAATTTTTCATGAGTTATATTTGATGACCATAGTCAAAGGTGACTGATGGTCCTTCTTCTGAAGAAAGAGTGGACAGAAAGGCTAGAATAGGCTCATCTACCCACTCATATGAGTAGTAACCAAGAATGGAAGACAAAACCGAAATAATTTTTCTTGTTCTTTGAGGGAACATAGAAGAGGGATATGGGGGATTTTTCTTAGGGAGTTAGGAATCTTCAGGGAGGAAAATTTCAAAGATGGGTTCTCTCTCGGGAAAGGTTAATTTCTGGTAGATTTATTTGAGGGCTTCAATGGAAAAAGGGGATAGGGAAACACAGTGGGGAACCTGCAACATTTGATTAACGTTGTCAACTGTAATGGTGAAGCGAATTTCACCATTTAGGGAAATTATGACCCTCTTGCTTGCAAGGTAAGAGGCTTGGCATCTCAAGAAAAACTCAGGAAAATGATATGATTGAGGAATAAAAAATAGAGGGAGTTTGGATTGTTAGAGATGTATTTCATCAGATTGGTCAAGGAAGTTGTCTCTGAACCAACAGTGTAGTTCGAACAAGTCGAATTCGCACTAAGTTTTAGTGATTTTATAATCTCAGCCTGCAAGTGGAATATGGTCTAGATAAATAGGGGGATTAAGCATCAGGTTGATCACAGGGGAAATTTTAGGTGGCATGGTGGTTTATAGGATGAGGACCAAAGACTGAAATAGTAAAGGTCATTATGCATCTAGTAATTTGGGAAATTAAGAGTGGAAAACCACTAGCGATAAGCTAATGATGGGTCGTAGAAATGTTGCATAAATAATTTCAGTACAAAAAGGAGGAAATTCGATTGAACAAGTGATGGAAAGAAAGTGTGATCAAAGTGAAATTATATATTTATTAGCAGTGAAACTAGTCTTAACCATTAGATAAATGGTCCCTTTAAGCATCAAACTCCCTATAATGGTGCGGGTAACCAATTATGGTATTAATGAAGGCTGAAACAGTCTTTGACATGGCATCTGGGGATTGGGGAAAAAGTGGAGTGGGATTGTTGGCAGGAATGACGGGACATAGGGTGAGGTGGCGTGACAGGAGTAGAGGCTATGATAGAATGTGGAGGCTACTGTTGGTGGGAAGGAAAAACCACTTTTAGAGGGGGGGTATGAGGTTTATGGGGGGGGGGTCCGAACTCACCTGATGGTGCCATGTCGGGGAGAAGTAAACCACTTTTCAGACAACCCCCCTCATTGTTAAACGTTGTTGCTTCAGGGTGGGTGGGTCCGAACTCCTTTATGGGTCGTCGGATGCAAGCGGGGATGATCAGGTGGTGGTGAAATTGGGGAAGTTAACGCAAGAGGGCCTCGCAATATGTTTTGGGCGCATGACTAGTAGCCCAAAATCCAAAATTTAGATAACTAGAAACTTCATACTTATTACATCAAAAATCTTCATTTTTTCTATCCTAATGCTAAAAAACAACGAAAGTGGGTGCATTTGGGCATGAAAACCCCTTTAATTTTTATTCTCAAAGACAAAAGTTATCTATTTCAAATACTAGACGAATCTAATCAGCTAAATTAATCCAGATTAAATAGTTGGATTAACATTATTCACCTATTTCTACCTATCTAATATTTACCAAGATTAAAATGTTTGGTTAAGTTATTCCTTCTAACCTACTTGACATAAATTGAAGACACCTTGAGCATGATTAAACAGTATGCTTCAAGCAAAAAAGGATTGTGGCATTTTAAACAAGATGCACACAATTTCACAAATTTATTCTTTTACAAAGCCAAAAGGCTAGTAGTGGCACTTAAATTAGCATCACTTTCATGTTTATTCATTTTTTTTGGGGTTCATTTATCATTTCTTTTTTTTTTCTCTCTTTTTTTTACTATTTTTTTGTATTTATACCCTCTTTCCATTTTTTATTTTCATTTTTCTATTTTTTTTGGAAATCATTTGCAGAAAGCTATATTATTGATCATCTAAAATACTGAAAGAAAATAATCAATGATCATTGATCATATAAATTATAGGACCCTAACAGTGGCTCCAGGTGGAGATGGAACTTCCTAGTGATGGAACTTCCTAGTGAAGTGTCAAGAACACTGTAGACGAGTAGCCTTTAGTCCTTCTCTTCAATATTTACTACATCTGATCTTTTTTGTTTTTTGTATTTATGGTGGAAAATGTCTCATAGCTCATGGCCTTCTAAGTGGACTTCAAATTTGAGATATAAGCTACCCACCCATGACAGTACAAAGTAAATGGTATCAACAATTATTGTGATGAAACATTTTGTTAGTCCTAAAAAACATAATCATTGAACATCCTGTCATTGACAGGTCCCCAGGTATTTCTGTTCCATCTGCGTTCTTCAGAAAAAAGGCATTGTTACCTCGTTAAGAATCAATAATGTAAGGTCCCATCCATAAGTTTTCCAATTTAGCATACTTTCCTTTTTCTTCCCTTTTGCAATCCCAATTCAGAACATGATTACCATTATGCAAATCATCAGCTTTTTTCCTTTGATCAAAAGTTTTCTTGACACTGTCTTGGATCACCAGAGTTTTGTTACTAACTGCTTCTCTAGTTTGATGCAAATGGATGGTCTGGTTTATCCTCCTCTTTAAATCATTTGCTTCCACCTGCAACTCTTGCATAATTTTTAAAACAGGAAAAACAACAACTATCCCATACACTAGTTGATATTGAGACATGCCTATTGACTTTTTGGTAGTAAGCATGTCTACCAACAATACAAGATTTTATTGGAGGATTCTCTGAGTCCATTTCCTTGAGGGTAATAGGTTGTAGAATGACCCCATTTTATCTGATATTTATTGTAGAAATCTATCATCTTTTTTGACCTGAAAGCTACAACATTGATAGTAATAATATTCCTAGGGTTACCAAATCTAGAAAGGATGTTGTTTTCTAGGAATTTTATGATGACTTCATCTGAAGCTTTTCTGGTAGGTATGGCTTCTATCCATTTGGTAAAGTAATCAATGGCTATCAGAATCCACTTATGTCGAGCAGAGGAGGCAAGGTGGATTTCTCCTATAAAGTCAAGGCCCCATTGTTGGAAAGGAGTTTCAACAGATATAGGCCTCAAGGGTAAAAGCAACAATTTCTTTTTACCTTCGAAGATTTGGCACTTGTGGCATGAAGCAACCTTCTTTTGGATATCAGAAAATAGGTGGGCCAGTTAAAACCCACCCTTAAGATCATATTTGCAGTAGTTTTCAAATAAAGGTGTCCACCATAGTCTCCTTCATAGAACTGTTGCATGACTTTATGTGCTTCATTTTCCAATAAATAGTTTAGTAAAACACCACCAACATATTTCGAGAACAAATTTTCATTCAAAATACAAAACTTAACAACTTTAAGTTTAATAAATATAACCTTTGTTTTAGTTAAACCAGGAGGAGCTTGTAAATTATGTAGGACATAAATAATGTCTGCATACCATGGAGAGGTAGCAAAATATTCTGCTACAATTTGGAGTTGCCAACTCATCTAGGTCGTTAAAAATTGCCAGAAAATTGATATTTAAAGCATGTAAGTTAGATTCTGCCATTAATTTTGCTAATCCTTTGCTAACCCTTGACCTTTGATGACTTTAGTGGGTCATATTTCAATATCATATTCTACTATAACATCAATCCACTTACCCCTTTTCCCGTCTGGATCATTTATAGTTAGTATATCCTTAAGTACTGCAATTGGAACAAAAGAAATGATGTGTGAATTGAGAATATACATGTTGGAAATACTTAGAGGGTGGGCGAATCAATATTTCTTTTTCAATTTTTATTTTTACTAGTTAGATCACTTATATTTAGAACACAAAATGAACAATACGAATAAATGATTTTATTAATATAATATTTACAATGAATCAATTACAATTTATATAGGGCTCCAACCCTAGATGAAGACACGGATCTTCAATATTCCAGGCTCCAACTTGTTGCCAAGCACCAACTTGGGTCAATTCTGAGGCACCTACACTAAGGACTCCAATCCTTTTTGAGGACTCAGATCCTCTAGGGCTCCAACCCTATCTTTCAAGTCACCAACCTTGTCAGTTTTGGGGCATCTACCCCAAGGACTCCAATCCTTTATCTTCTTTAGGAACCAACCTAGATTCTTGAGGACTTTGATCCTATAGGGCTCCAACCCTATCCTCAAGATGCCTTTAATAATTATTCCAATAATGCCTTGATAATGCTTCAACAATGACTTCTCCAAAACAGGCACTTTACTAGCTGGTCAATAATACATTAGAAGTATCTCCAACAATTTTCAGTTTTCCAAAAAGCCTTCAATAGTCCTTGCAATTGCTTCCTAGATTAATCTTCAAAGATTCTTTAGACACTTAGAAATAATGATATAAACCCTCAGAAAAAGGACTCAGCACACAAAGAATCTCAGCGTGGAAACTATGGAAACTAGGATAACTCAGCCCCTTCTATTATTAATCTCAAACTCAAAAATTCAGCTTCCAAATAACTCAACCCTTTATAATAACTCGATATCACAAATGATATTGAATCCAATAGATAAGCTCAGCTTCCCAAAATGTGATGAAGAACTCGACCTCCTTAGAAAAATGAATTTCACCCACCAATTAAATCAAACAACTTGGCCTCCAAGGGAATACGAAACTTGGCCTCCAAACTTCAAAGTAACAAGCAACACGGCCTCCAGATAAAATGTAATTCGACTTTCAAGAATCACAAGCGAATTTAGCTTCTGAAGATGAACTCAACCTAAGGGTTTTCACAGGTATGTAATGAAGGAGTTGTTACAAAAGTGAGACCGCAAAAGAAACAAAACCCCGCGTAGTCTTCAACAAGAAACTAATTAAGTCTACGTAGGTCAATACGAGATTTCAACGAAACTTGGAGGTAGTTCTATAGGTGGTGCGCTGCTTCTTCAATGCGTTCGAAATTGCCAGAAAATTTGATCTTCTTGAATGCGTTCGACGAATAAATCCAAAATAACCGAGTTGCGTATATATATAAAATCGTTTCGATATCAGTGGTGAGGGGACATGGATGTAGATTTCAAGGAGATGAAATGCGTTTCTTACGATGCCGACCAGCTCAGCGTTATAAAAAATTCCTCAACGTTATACTTGAGTTCGTGTTAAATATGTTACAAATTCTACGCCAGTATGTAATCCGTCCAATGTTAAACCTTTGTACCCATCCGTCCAATGTAAAATATTTGATAAGCTTTGATGTTTATAAGGTTTATTGCATGCCGTGGAGGAGCATTATAACAGTTTTATTAATGTATAAAATTATTATTAAAGAATGGTCTAAAGTTAAAATGTTTTGAGTACCCTTTTTAATAATATTTTTTATGAATGGATTTTTAGGGTTTTAGGATGTTATACTATAATCGTAGGTTTATTATGTTAGGGCATTAATACTTAGGTTTTTTAGAATTTATGTTTATAGATTTAGGAAATGTTATTTGGCATGCTTAGATAGTGCTAGAAATACATTTAGGGCATGATTAAGAATGAGCATTCCTAGGGTTAGGGTTTTAATAGAACTAGGGTTTCATGCTAGGGTTTACTTGTCAACATTTTATTCATGGATGACATTTAGAATCTAGGGGATTTCACTTAGGGGTGAATTCTCACACCTTAGGTTAATGTCTTTCACCTAGGGTTTTCATGAGGTTTATGTATCATAAGAATATTTGCCATCTCCAATAATGTCATATTGACATCAATGACAATGTTGATTAAAAATCTCCCCCTTTGTCATTGATGGCAATATTATTTTCCTTAAACATTATCTCCCCCTTTGACATCAATGGTAAACGCAGTGCCCAAGTACTCCCAGTGTCAACCTACTTCTTTTCTTTATCAATAGTAGTTCTTCATAGGTATGTTACTCCCTATGTCATGGTGCTCTTCCCTTTGGTAATGTGGTCCATGATAGATGTGTCTACATTTCTTCATGTGATGAACCAACTCTCCCTATCTTCATGAACTCCTCTACCTCAAGAAAGATTACTTGCTTAGTGATCAAATGGAAGAGATCCTCAACAATAGTCCATCAAATGAGTAAGTGATCATGTTATTCAATGGAGTTTCTCCCAAGCGATGATCTATCAAAAGATTATTGTCCATGTGTGACTCATCAAGAATTTCATAGGGCCCATTCACAAATAGTTTCTACAAGAATGATTAAGAATCATAAGCTCCCCCTAAGAGTGTGCATGGTCTCCTTTAGCAAAGTCTCGTTATCAAAAACTTGGAATATCAATGATGACTTTATCAAATCAACAACATGTGTTGTCGGCTCGAGTGTTCAAGAGAATTCTGGATTCAGTTTGCTTCCTTCTCTATACTTGTGTATTTTTCTTCTTTGGCTTGGTTGTCATGGTTTTTGCTTGTTCAGGGACCCAAGTCAAGTTACAGTCATGTGCAATATATCCAATGTTATGGAAATTTAAGCACTCCATCTTGTTGTTCATGAATGGTAAATCATGATTTCTTCTTGCAAAATTGCTTCTAGGAGATTGACTAGGACCATTATAATTATCTTTGTGATATGCCCTGCAATCTTTTTCCATGTGCCCAAAGTTTGTACAAGAATAGAAATAACCAAGAAATATACTTTGGTACCTGGGAGAAGAAGGTTTCCTTCTTTTACTTCTGAGGTATTTTTTACTTGGGATCCTTTGATGATAACCATTGCTTCTTCCATCCTTGACACCATTTGAATTTCTTCTTGGAGTAGGATTTCTTCCAATGTCAACTTGACTCTTACCTTTTCTAGGAGCATCAACATTTATTCTTGGCTTCCTCACATCCTTGTTGTTTGAAGCATTTTCCTTCTTAATTGAGGATTCACTTGCATAACCAAGACCTGATTTATTGAGGGGAGACCTTTGATGACTTTAGATGTCATCTAGGGTTTGAGAGATTTTCAAGTTCTTATTTAGCATGTCAACTTCCTTTTTAAGAAATAAAATTTCTCCATTCAACTTTTCACAATCTTCATCCTTCATAACTAGTTGCTTCTTCATTTCTTCCATCATCCTTGTTACTTCATGTGTTTCGATTTTTAGAGAGATGACATTTGATTTGAGTAGGATATTCTCTTCATCTTTTTCTTTTAATTGACATGTCTTAGCATTTCTTTCTTTTTATGCTTCATCAACTTGTCCTTCTATGAATGCCAAAGCTTCTATTTCCTTCTCACCTCCTTGAGCTTGTTTCCTTGCTTCTTCTAGTTGAGATCTAAGGGAGGAGACCTCTTTCCTATATTGACCAATCTCTGCTTCAATTTTGTTCAAGCTCTTATGCCTTTGTTCAAGGTGGCTTGACAAGGTATCTTCCAGTTTCTTTGCCTTATCCAATTGATTTGTCATGGATGGATATGACTTCTTAATGATGCTTTCTCTTGTTTTGATGAAATTCTTCCTTAATCTTGGCGAGCTCCTCATCTCTTTCTTGTACTTGAAGCTTGATAAGGTCAACTTCCTTTCTTGCCTTATCTTGGTCACCTACTTGTGCTTTCTTCTTAAGTTCCTCATTTTTGTTTTTAAAATTGTTAATCTCTTCTATGGAAGCCATAAGTTTAGTGAGGAGATCTTCTTCAAAATATTCTTCATTCTCTTCATTTTCTAGGTCTTCTTTAGCCTTTATGTTATCACTCTTATCTTCAGCTTCCTTGATGGGCTCTGGATTTCCTTCTTGTTTTCTATCATTTTATTGACTATAGATCATTGTCAATGCTCCTTTTGAGTGAAGATTTATCCCATATGACTTTTGTTGACGAACAATTTTCAAGATTGGCCTTCATAGACTCAGGTAGCCCATTCAAGATTGGTTTCATTGTTTTTGTATTATGTTCCTTGGATTATCCATCCATCATGCAATCAGAAAATCATAGATTTCCAGACTTCAATGCCTTGAGCCTTTAAGAAATTCGTCATTCTTGCCTCCCATATATCAAAGTTTCCATTGAACAATGGAGCCTTCACAAATTGATTGACTTCAATATCAGTGGTTGAGAAAGACACATCCTTAGGATGATTCGAGACTTTCTTTCTTGGCTTCCCCATTTGTGTTCTAATGATCAACCTTCAAGTTGTTAGGCTTTGAGTGAAGGTACTGACTTTGATACCAATTGTTGGAAATACTAGGGGGGTGAATCAATATTTCTTTTTCAATTTTTTTTACTAGTTACATCACTTATATTTAGAACACAAAATGGACAATAAGAATAAATGATTTTATTAATATAATATTTACAATGAATCAAGTACAATTTATATAGGGCTCTAACCCTAGATGAAGACATCCATCTTCAATCTTCCAGACTCCAACCTGTTTCCAAGCACCAACTTGGACTTTCCAAGGAAACGACCTTGTAAATTCAGAGGAACCTACCCCAAGGACTCCAATCCTATATCTGCTTCAAGCACTTTTCTTGAGGACTGGATGCTCTAAGACTCCAACCCTATCCTTCAAGGCACCAACCTTTTTAGTTTTGGGGCACTAACCCCAAGGACTCCAATCCTTTATCTTCTTCAGCCACCAACCTAAATTCTTGAGGAATTCTATCCTCTAGTGCTCCAACCCTATTCTCCAAGGCACCGACCTTGTTGTTCAAGGCTCCCACCAACCCTCTCGACTCCAACCCACTCTCGTACTTCATCTAGATGTGTTTGATAGTATCTCACTGCTCCCAAAATCTTCTTCACTCAGCCCTGTCAGCTTCACTGTAGTCTTCCACACTACATTATCAATGATAACCTTATCAATTAGAACATATCACCACTGCACTTCATCTTAACCAAACAAGTTCTTCAAGTCACATTACTAGGACTTCCAACAATGCATTATGAGGTCTTCACCAATGCTTCCAATATTAGTTTCAAGGTGTCTTCACAGGATACTTCAAGATATCCTATTGAAAAAAGTCTTCAAATATTCCCAACAAGATGCCTTTAATAAGAATATTCCAATAGTGCCTTGGTGATGCTTCAACAATTCTTTCTCCAAGACTAGCTGGTCAATAATACATTAGAAGTATCTCCAACAATTTTCAATATTCCAAAACTCCTTCAATAGTACTTGCAATTTCTTCTTAGATTAATCTTCAAAGATTCTTTTGACCCTTAGAACTAATGATATAAACCCTCAGAAAAAGGACTCGGCCCACAAGGAATCTCAACGTGGAATCTAAGATAACTCAGCCCCTTCTATGACTAATCTCAAACTCAACAACTAGGCTTCCAAATAACTCCACCCTTTACAATAACTTGATCTCAAAAATGATCTGGGATCCAATAGATAAGCTCAGCTTCCCAAAATGTGATGAAGAACTAGACCTCCTTAGAAAATTGAATTTCGCCCACCAATTAAATAAAACAACTCAACCTCCAAGGGAATAAGAAACTTGGTCTCCAATGTAACAAGCAATGAGGCCTCCAGATAAAATGTAATTTGACTTTCAAGAATCACAAGCGAATTCATCTTCACGATGAACTCAACCTAAGGGTTTTCATAGGTACGTAATGAAGGAGTTGTTACAAAAGTGAGACGGTAAAAAGAAAAAAAACCCACGTAGTCTTCAACAAGCAACTAATTAAGTCTGTGTAGGTCAATTCGAGATTTCAACGAAATTTAGAGGTAATTATATAGGTGGTCCACTGCTTCTTCAAGTGCGTTCGAAATTGCCAAAAAATTCAATCTCTTGCGAGCTAGATCAAAATTCGTTGAATAAATCCAAAAGAACCGAGCTGCATATATATATATATATATATATATATATATAATCATTTCGATATCAGTGGTGAGGGGACGTGGCTGTAGATTTCAAGGAAACAACATGTGTTTTTTACTAAGCCGACCAGCTCAGCGTTATAAAAAAATTCCTCAACGTTATACTTGAGTTCGTGTTAAATATGTTACATAGAATTCCTCAACGTTATACTTGAGTTCGTGTTAAATATGTTACAAATTCTATGCTAGTATGTAATCCGTCCAACGTTAAACCTTTGTACCCATCGGTCCAATGTCAAATATTTGATGTTTATAAGGTTTATTGCATGCCGTCGAGGACCATTGTAAAAGTTTTATTAATGCATAAAATTATTATTAAAAAATGGTCTAAAGTTAAAATGTTTTGAGGTACCCTTTTTAATAATATTTTTGATGAATGGATTTTTAGGGTTTTAGGATGCTATATTATAATGGTAGGTTTATTATGTTAGGGCATTAATACTTAGGTTTTCTAGGATTTATGTTCATAGACTTAGGAAATGTTATTTGGCATGCTTTGATATTTCTAGACATACATTTAGGGCATCATTAAGAATGAGCATTCATATGGTTAGGGTTTTAATAAGACTAGGGTTTCATGCTAGGGTTTACTTACCAACATTTCATTCATGCAACAACTAGGATGTCATCTAGATTTAGGGTTTAGGTTTACATCATGATGGCATTCAGAATCTAGGGGTTTTCAATTAAGGGTGAATTTTCACACCTTAGGGTTAATGTCTTGCACCTAGGGTTTTCATGAGGTTCATGTATAACAAGAATATTTGCCATCTCCAATAATGTCATATTGACATCAATAACAACCTTGATTAACAATACTCTCTAAACTATTTTATAGCCTTTTCCAAGGCAAAGGCTTGTTTTTCCATAATGTCATACTTCAAGGATGCATCTCTTAAAGCTTTTCTGAAAAAAGAAATGGGTTGTTCATGACCCTCATCATTCTTTTGTAGGAGGACTGCAACAATGGTGTGTTCTGAAGCAAATAAAAAAATGAGAAAATCTTTAGTAAAATCTGGACTAATTAACAAAGGTGCTTGAGTTAAAGCTTTCTTTACACTGTTAAATGATTGTCTATCTTCCATGTTCCATTTCACCTCAGTATCCCTTTTTAACATATTGGTGATATTCTTTAAGAGTTCAACTAAATTCAGAATGAATCTCCTTAAAACATTTATCCGTCCAATAAAATATTGAGCTTCTTTTAAATTCCTTGCAGGATTAATTTTCAATATAGCTTCTATTCTATTGGGATCTATCTTGATTCCTTCTTTCAAAATAATGTGTCCCAATAGTTTTCCTTCTTGGAGACCAAATAATGTTTTCTTAGTATTGAGGGAAATGCCAAATATTAGACATTTTTCAAAAACTCTTCTTGGGTGATTTAAATATTCCTCATATGTTTTCGAAAAAACAATGATTTCATCCAAATATATAACTATGAAATGACGCATTTCATCAGCAAAAGTGAAATCCATGGCTCTCTAAAACGTTGCTCTAGCATTAATTATACCAAAAGGCATTTTCACATACATGAAAGTGCCCCAAGGTGTAGTAAATGTTTTTTTTCTCGATCATCTCGGTGTACTAAGACCTAGCTATAACCAAAAACGCCATCCAACAAGAAAATCCTGCTGGATCCAACTACCTTCTCTAGGATGTGGTCCATCTTACGCAGAGTGTAATTGTCTTTTAGAGAGGATTTATTTAAATTATGGAAATCAATGCAGAGTCTATTTCACCAATCATATTCCGAGTGGGCACCATGTTGGACACCCATTTGGAATATCTCAGAGGTACTATGATTTTTGCATAATACATTCTCTTTACCTCTTTTTCAAACACAGGCAATAGCATGGGATTAATCCTCCTTAATTTTTGTTTAAAGGGTTTATGATCTTCTTTTCCATGGAATTTTGTGTTGTATGATACTGGTGTCATAGGATTTTAGGTACTCATCGCTCCACGCAAAAGCATCAATGCATTCTTTGAACAATTTAATGTAGTTCAACTTTTCAGTTGGAGGTAAGGATTTGGACAGTTTGATCATTTTGGGTTGAAGTTCAGTCCCGATGTTATGTTCCTCAACCCCAACTCCAATGGGTTCAATTTTGGGCTTCTTAGCTACATCATTGAAATCAAATAGATCTTCTAAAGGAACAAGTCCTTTAGGAAGGATGTTATCTTTCAGTTGTAAAATATCCATTTCTTGTTTTTCTTCATTTATTTCATGTAATTCTAATTTATTTACACTAGTATGTAGAGTATCTTATATATCAAACTCTACATCTATATTAGTATTTTCAAATTCATCTTTAGACTGGAAAAATTTTGAATTTGAGCATCATCTCCAAAAACCTGCCAGTATCTAATGTTATTAGGTATAATAGGTCCATTCTTTACTTCGACTGCATATGGATGAGTGGGATGAAATGGTAATTTACAAGTACTTGCCGAAGTAACAATATCATCAGGAAGTATATTTTGATCTCTTGAAACTGCAGACAAATTATATTCAGTGAAAGAATCAAGAAAGTCTAACACAACATTTCTGTAGGCTCTCATCCTAGGATGTTTTGCAGAGTATTCTCCTTTGATTTGTTTTATCACTAACTCAAAATCTCCATGAATGGAAATTCATTTTGCATCAAGTTTCTTTAAGAGTTGTAATCCTAAGAGTAAGGTTTCGTACTTTGCAACATTATTGGAACACTGAACATTTAATTTGTAAGAGTGACCTTCTCAGTGATGAGTATATGAATTAGAAACCCAAACACCAACACCAGCTCCTTCTTCATTGAATGATCCATCAAAACCCAAATTCCACAAAACTTCATTTGAATTATCTCGGTCAGTGATTAAGGTTTTACCATCAAAATTGAGACAAAAATAAGTACTATGGCTTTGAATTTTTTCTTGTGTGCTTACATCATTGTAAGGAATAAATGAGTCCAAATCAGAATGAACAAAATATATAGGATAATTGTTGGGCCTATCCTAAGTGGTGGCCATGAATTTCATGAGTTTCTCTCTATACAGTCTTCTATTCTGACCAAAGATAGGGATAGTTACATAAGAAATATCCATCTCTAAATTTCCTTGGAGTTTGGCTCCCCATGAATGGGACAACAACATTCCAAATTTGGGTGGAATATCGGCAACAACTATATCCATAAGTACACTTTTGGCAGGGATTTAAACTAAATTTACACATAAATCTTTTATCAGTCCAAGGCACTTAACTTGACTAGAATCAAATGAATAGAGGTCTTTATACCTTCTAGTAATGTCTAACCCCAGTTTCTCCATAATTACTTTCGGCATAAGATTGTGGGGGACCCCCGAGTCAAGCATAACATTGTGTAGGATTTTGTCATGAATAGTTAGACTAACATAAAAGGGAGGAACATATCCCTCTTGAAGTTTACCATCAACTTCTGGGCCAAATAGTTATTTAGGTTGATCATCTGATACATTAACTATATCAGTGCCTTCTCCTATGCTCAATGCTTTCATTACCTGGGATCTATATGGAGTTTTACTCATCAATTATGTCAAAGGAATAGGTATTTTGAGTTTTGCCAATTCGTTTTCAATATTAAATGATGTCTATGTTTTATTTGAATTGACAATTCTAGTTTATGAGCCACATCTCTTGATTGGCTGGTAGAGGGATCATTTGTTTGAATTGCTTTGGACACGGTGTTAGTATTTTTCGGGATTATAATATCAGACTTCTTTCGAGTAAGGATCTCAACATTATTTTTGGCAAGTGTTTCAGTTGGTTTCTTTGGAGGAGTATCAAGTAATTTTCTACTCTTGAGGTTGTATTGTTTGTGAACTTCCATAATATTATTCTCAAAGCCTTTCTTGTAATCTTGTATTTCTTCATGTTATATTTCATTTTGGGATAACAGGAAAAGGTCTTAATCTTCATCAGTACAAAAATATAGTCATTATCATTTAATCCTAACAGATATATTTGAGTATTCTTTGTATCATCAACTAATTCAACCTCCTCATATGTATAATTTTCCTAAAAAGGAGGTATTACCCATTGGTCTGGACCCTTTTGGTCTCTTTGTTTATTCAAGGGTTGATTTCTTCGATAGTTTGGATTTCTTATTTGCCTAGTTTGATTTTCTCTTTGAGGATTCCTATAAGATATATTAATTTTTTCCATCATTTTCTCTACTATCCTTAGTAGACTGTATAATTTATAATAAGTAGAAATAGAAGATGAAGGTTCCTCCTTTATTGTTACTCTTTCTTCAGCCTTTAACTTAGCTTTCTTGGCTAATAAATTAGCCTCTACTTTAAGTGTGTTTTCTTGCATCTCCTCTAAGGTGGAGGGATCTCTTTCTCTCAGTTGATAGGCCATATCAACATTGAATACTTCTCGGAAATGTATCACGGCCAAACCTGAGGGTGGTTTAATGGCAATGGGAATTACATTATAAATCATATTGAATCTGTCACAATACTCCTCAGTTTCATTGGGACATCTCTTAAGGTTTTTATAATCATTAAGGATCTACAGAGGACTCTTTTTGATTGCCCACCTAGTTAGGAACGATTGGTGAAAAGAAGAAAGGTCAGTTATACTACCAACTGCTAGGTATTTGAACCACTTTTTGACTTCTCCACCTAAGCTTTGAGAAAAAAGCCTTAGTTTTAAATCATTCTCATCTACTTTGTGAAGATCAAAGAAGTCATTCATCTTGTCAATGTGTTATTGTGCAGTCATAGGAATAGTACCATCAAAATGGGGTATCCTAGTCTGATAGTCTTTGGGCATATTATGCAACTAAGAAGGTAAAAATAGAGGTGCATAGCGAGCAACCATGATATTTGGTCTTAAGGGAGGAGAAGATATAGGAGTTGTGGTAATTAATTGGGTGACTAATTGAGGTACTAGTGGATGAGTAGTTGAAATTATAGAAGAGGAAGGGCCAACTGATGTCGGATGAAATGATTGAGAGGATGAAGTAGCTGCAACAATAGTGAGAGCAGAGAGCTCAACAAACTGTTGTATGTAAGCCTGATGTATAGCCTGATCAACGGCTGAAACAATATCTTGCAATTTTTCAAACTCCTAAAGGGCTTGCTGATCTAAATCAGGTTCAACAGATGGTCTTATTGATTTATATGGTTGAAGAATGGCTTCATCAACTACAGTTTGATCAACAAAAGATTTAGACTTAGTATTGAAAAGACTATGCTTGAAAGGAAGGTCAAACTAAACATCGTGAATAGTATCAAGGCTTTCAGGAAGAGAATTGGCCCTTGAAAGGGGGTTATTGCTTCCTTGGATTTTAGCTAAACTTCTCCTTCTAAGTATTCTTTTTAGGATTGTCTAGAATTTCAGGTGAGTTGGGATCAGGATTAGCTCGAGTATAAACTCTTTTTGGAGCTAGATTTGTTGCTTTTGTTTTTAAAAGTAAAACAACCTCTAATCCTTTATTTCCAATGAGTTAATTATTAAATTTCTTGAAATAAGGATATAGAAACTAGGGAAATAATATTATGATGGTGGAATAAAGGATTATTTTAAGTCCCCAGTATGGTCACTAGAATTTTAACACTTAGTAGTTTTCTGAGGTTGTAGAAGAAAATCACCAAGATAACCACAAACCAACTTTGGAAGTTGGGACCTAGCCCTTCCAGCTTCAAAGAGGGCTCTCTCTGTGAGATTTAACTTTGTTTGGTTGAATATTAGGCTAGTTATTAAGTTTTGGGTTTGATTTGTATTTGAGTGGTTGGTTAATAAATTAGATTTTCATTAGGCTATGGATTTTGATACATAAAACACTGATCAACTTAAGTATCTACAGATACATATCACAAGACAAGGTAGCCAAATAGATTGGATTCTTTAAATTCTGTGAAATGGAGAAGAAGAACAGAATAAGATTCACTTTAAAATATAGAGCATTGTTACCTCAATTCTATATTCAAAGATCGGAAGAAAACATAGAAATTATTCGTAGCCAGGTGCAGGGTGTAGATTTAAACAAATTCTACCCTTTATTTATCTATTGAATAATTTAGATTTTAGAAAACAATCATGTTTTATAAACAGAGAGATATAAACACATATAAGAGATAAATTTACTTCACAACACTAATTTGACACATGAATCCTATGAAAGAGCTTCTATATCACTTTGGAAAATCAGTTAATGCTTCAACAAAAGATATACAATAATGTTTCTTTGTCTAAAAACCATCGTGTAATACTTCAACAATTGAAGTATTTATAACTAAATTACAAAAATATCCTGTCAAGATGACAAGGATGGATCTACAATATGATAGGACTGAATTAAGCTAACTTATTACAATAGAATGAGAAAAATCTAACTGCCTGAGTGGTGGCACCCAAATGAAGGAACAACTGGGTGTGTCGTGCTGAAAAGTTGGATGTGTTGTGATGTTAAGCTGTGCTACTAAATTTACCATTTACTCTAGTAATGCACAAAGTTTATCCCAGTGTTGCTCGCTTGGGGTATTCATATTCATTATTTTTTTCTACACTTCATCGACCTCGGTGTACTTGGCAAATGTTGGCTGGGTAATGAACAAATTCGGAATTGCATACTAGATGTCGAGATCAAATGATAGTGCTTCCAGAAATTCCCTTCTTGTCATGCTAAGTCTTCCAGCTGTCGCTTTCAAGCTGTCTCTCGCTTTATTCATAATCTGTGCATTGTAATATGGCCATGTACTGAGTTTGTCATTTATAACTAACAGGTTTGGAAGTTCCTTCTTGTAGAGAGGCTCCATCTTGGAATAGAATCTATGTATGCCTGTGTTCATGTTTTTTCCTTTCTCCTCCAGTTGTCTCATTAGGTTCCTTTTAGTCAACGCCTTCCTGGCTTCCAAAATTGTCTCAATTTTGTCTTCAATTTCTAATTCTTCTAGCTCTTGATTTTTCTTGGAATTTAGAAATTTTATCAGCTTAGTAGCTCCATTTGGTTTGTCTCCTAGCTTCTTTCTAACTTGCTCAATGCATTCACTTTTCCTTTAAAAAATTTCCTTCTATTCAAAAATGATTTCGATAGAAGACCAAATTTCTCCCATGTCTTCATTAATTGTTTTCCAAATGTTTTCCTTCACCTGTGCCAATGTTTTTCCCATGGCATAGTCTTCTTCCATTTTTTGTAATCTTTGGGACAAGGTGTGAGTTTTCTATGTTTATATAAAGTAGGCATTTGCATACCTTGTACTTTGCTCCTGCAAAACTTGTATCTCCTGCTTCAGTTTCTTCAGCTCTTATCACTTTATAGTCATATTTTCCATAGATTGAGCCAATTTAACTAAGTTATCCACCACTGAGGTGAGAAGAAATGTTGAGGATGATGTTATGGTTGTAGTAGTTGTTGTAGTGACACCTGTCTGTAGTAGAGGTGCAATAGGAACTGCATCAATCGGAACCACAACAACCTATGAATTATGCTCCTTTTCCTTTATAAGGTTGTCCATTTCTGCTTCCATTCCTTTAATCTGGGCAGCTTGCTCCACTATTAGCTTTAGCATTTCTTCCTTTTGTAATGTTGTCTCTCCAAGTTCTTTAGCCTTGGGGTCTTCGGTTGCTGGTAGCTTCAATTGCTTCTTCAATGCTGCAATATCAACATTCTTCTTTCTGATTATTTCTTTTGTAGCTTTTCCATTTTCTGGATCAAGCCTTCTTTGACTATCATCTCCTCCAATTATTTGATTCTGGAATCCTTGGCCAATGAGGAGATTTTATCCAATTTGAGTTGAGACTACACCTTATTTAGAGTAAGTTGTAATTTTGAGGTAGTAATAGCAGTTTGTGTGAAATTCGAATATACCATCTCACTTCCAGTCTATGCATATCTATTTGATCCAAAGGATGGAAATCCTTTGCCTCAAATTCAAAGGTGGTCCATTTTTGAAGTTTGCTGTTGACTTTGGTTGAGGGACCTAGGCCTGTAAGAGTGAAGATTTATTTATGAACTGAGCTGATATTGTCATGAATGGCCTCATTCCTGTGCTTGATTTCTTTGTATCTCTGAAAAATATCCAATTGTCTTTGCTTTGTAGATGTCTCAGGTGTCTGAGGGATAGTGGTTGGAATATCCTTTGTAACTGACGAAGATGATGGAGATTTTATAGTATCACTATCCAACTTGAAAGTCTTCAAACCTGAGAGAAAAATAGTGCCTTGTGTGGCATCCAGTGATGGAAATTCTATTTTAGAACCTGATCCAGCCTTAATATTCTTAGTTTATATTTTAAATTCCTTAGTTGTTACTTCAGTGACTGGGGAATCATCCTCCCTTGCTCTCTTTTCTAATTTCTCTTTGGGTAGTGGAGTCTCTGAAGATTTCCTTGAAAGTACCTTCTCCTCAACCTCCCGCAATGTATTCTTGACCCAAGTGTGTTGGTTCATATATTTTTCAAAACCATGCCTCTGTGTGTGCACATATGGTGTAGTTTTTTGTTCTATTCTCAACTTGGAAATTACCCCAAAGGGGTCATAAGACTAAGTGAAAATAAGAGGAAAGTTCATTTGTTTTAGTAGGAGCTATTCTTCCTCTCCTACTGCTCTAATGTTGTAGATGAATGGTAAAACTTGTGTCTTAATCCTGAACTCGAATTTTTTCTTGGCTGCCACAAAGTGAATATTGTCAGAATGAATTATCTGTTTGATATATTCCAAGGAAAATATCATCATGGGTAAGTATTTGGGCATTTTTTATGGTGGCAGCTTTGAACCATACACTCTAATCTCTGTAAATGATTCGTAAAGGTACCAATCCCATGTTTTAACTTGTTCACTGAGTTGTAGAACCTTATGAATTTCTTCACTGATGCTTGGAACTTGCTGGCCACTCAACACACAAGTGGCTAAAAAAAATGATCTATAAATTGTGAAAAGTTGTTCATGTGATTGTTTTATGACTAAAGAAGTATAGAAAACAACTGATTATGGCTCTCCTTGCTGATCGAGTTTTTGCACTGAGAATGGAAACTTATCTGCTTGGAAAAATATAAACATGTACATAAAAATGGATGAGTACCTAAATATTCCTTTAGTTAAAAACTGAAGGAATTGTTCATGAATTATATTTGCTAAGAAGTGGTCATCGTCAAAGGTGACTGATGGTCCTTCTTCTAAAGAAAGAGTGGAAAGAAAGCCTAGAATAGGCTCATCTACCCACTCATCTGAGCATTAACCAAGAATGGAAGACAAAACAAAAATAATCTGTCTTGTTCTTTGAGGGAACATAGAAGAGGGATATGGGGGATTTTTCTTAAGGAGTTGGGAATCTTCAAGGAGGAAACATTCAAAGACGGCTGCTCTCTGGGGAAAGATTAATTTTTGGTATATTTATTTGAGAGCTTCAATGGAGAAAGGGGATAGAGAATCACAGTGGGAAACCTACAACATTTTATTAATGCTATCAACTATGATGGTGAACAGAATTTCACAATTTCGGGAAACTATGGCCCTCTTTCTAGCAAGGTAAGAGGCTTGGAACCTCAGGAAAAACATAGGAAAATGATAGGATTGAGGAATTGCAAATAGAGGATTCTGGATTACCAGAGATACATTTCATCAGATTGGTCAAGGAAGTTGTCTCTGAACCAACAATGTAGTTTGAACAAGTCAAATTGCAAGTGGAATATGGTCCAGATAAATAGGGGGATTAAGCATCAGATTGATCATTCGTGTAGTTTTAGGTGCCATGGTGGTTTACAGGATGAGGATCAAAGACTACAATAGTAAATATTGTGATGCATCCAGTAATTTGGGAAATTAAGAGTGACAGACCACAGGCAATAAGCGAATGATGGGCCACAAGAATTTCACAAAAATAATTTCAGTACAAAGAGGAGGGAATTCAATTGAACATGTGATGGAAAGAAAGTGTGATCGGAGTGTGAAATTCTATATTTATTAGGAGTGAAACTGGTCTTAACTATTAGATAAATGGTCCCTTTAAGAATTAAACTCCCTATAATGGCACGGGTAAACGATTATGGTATTAATGAAGGCTGAAAATGTATTTGACATGGTAGATGGGGATTAGGGAAAAAGTGGAGTGGGACCGTTGGCGGGAATGATGGGACATGGGTGAGGTGGTGCGATGAGAGTGGAAATTGTGATAGGATGTGGAGGCTACCATTGGTAAGAACTTGTGATAAGTGTTAAGGGAAAACCACTTTCAGAGGGGGTTATGGTGGTATTAGGGTTATGGAGGGGCAATATGAACTCACCTGATGGTGCCACGTCGAGGAGCAGTAAACTACTTTTTGGACCCCCCACCTCATCGTTAAACGTTGCTGCTTCGTGGGGGTGGGGTTCGAACTCTAGAAATTATCACTATAGATCACCTGATAATGCAATATACTAAAGCAAAATACTTGATCTACTTCCCTACACAGTTTCTCTTGGGTCCTTTAGCTGCAACCTATGTGAATAATTACTTACACATAACTCTGACCTCTGAAATAACTGTAATCCTGAAGGAGATAATTCCTTCTGCATGGATGAGTTTCCTATATACGAAAAATCCTCCAACATAGGAAAAATCCTCCAACTGATAGTACATTATCCCTTCCTCTGATCTCAAATGGTTCTCTGATTGAAGTGACATGCATGAGTTATTTATGAGAGAATATTCAGTTATCTAAAGTACACTAGCTACATGCATGCATACATTAACTAACTGAACTCACAATTAGTTCCAAAAACTGTTGGAACTAATTTAACTGGACTTAACTCAGTTAACTAAGCTAACTAATTACAACTCAAAATACAACTCATCCTTATCTCCTTAATTAGGTGATAACTTCCTCAATCAGAGGGATAACTATTGCATGTCTTCACATAGACTTCATGTTTGATTTTCTCCAACTAATTAACTCAAGATGAATTAATTAATTATTTTTCAAACAGCTGCTAAGATCAAATTCGAATTTTAATTCTCAATTTTAGTTCAGGGACTAAGTAAAATTGGAATCTATCCTGAAATTCTATCTATAGCAATGTTATTTTTAGCATTTCTATTTTATCATTCCTTGTTGCTATTTCCAACACTGGTACCTAAAATTCTATTTATAGCAATGCTATTTTTATAATTCCTTTTTTTAGCATTTCTTGTTGCTATTTTCAATACTCCCTCTCAACAAGAAAGGCATTCAACTCAAGTCTGATACTGAAACTTTGGAATGTTCTAGCAACTTTGAAAAAAAAAAATATCCAACCTGAATCAAAATGATGCCTTTGTCATCAAAGCCTCTGATTGTTATTGCCTTTGTCAACTGAAAACTCTATAGCTCAGTGCCCTTCAATATTTGATTTCTCTAGCCTTTATGACTTTGATCTTTGACTTCATCAATCACACCGATTCCTCCTGCTGCATCTGTGTTGCTGTTGGTCCTATCTCCCAACATGCATCCACATTGCACCTCCTCTCATCATGTTGCATTGTGCTACCCACTGCTACACTGCAACTCAGTAACTGAGAAGTAAGTAACTGATCTCCAAACTGACCTCCCTGTTGGGCTAGAAACACCCTCTAATGTTGAAGATCCCTCTGTCGCTCCATCCGCATCTGTCTCTACCCACTTACCCAATCCTGCTACTCCTTGTCGGGGCTCTCATAGCAAGGTATAATCAAAGAGGCTGGGTACCTCAAGGATCCTACCCCTATTTCAGCCTTCTTGGGACTATCACTCCACATCGCCCCACCTCCTACCTGGAGGTATGGATGCATGTGATCCCTCTACCCACTTGGTTTGAAATTTCTCCCTACTAGAGGTCTATGCATGAGTGGATGCCTCCACTCAGTCTCCTCTTAGCTTCTCTAGTTGTGGCTGCTTCATCAATTGTGGCTCCTCCACAATTGTCTGAGACTTCTTCTGGTGCTGCATGTTGTGAGGTAATGTACTCTCTCTCTCAACCGCCAAGTCTCCAATGGTTGCCTTGCTCCTCAAGGATTTGCATGCATCTTGAACCTCAAGAGCATATAGTTTCTTGAATCGTGAACCGATCTACTTCACCTATCTCACTAGTGATGTGTCTAAGGAAAACCTTTCCCTTACTAAAGACTACATCATATCCTTTGTCTTCCAGCATTGTGATCGATACGAAGTTCTTCTTCAGACCTAGAACATACTTCACATCTCTCAAGGTAATGTGAGCTCCATGCTCCCTCTTAAAGGAAACGGTGCCCACACCTAAAACACTATACTTTTCATCATTACCGATCGCTATGAGTATCTGAAGGTCTTTCTCCTCCAAGGTACTGAACAAACTCTTATCGTTGATCATGTGGAATGAGGCTCCAATATCAAGAAACCAACCACAACCCATCATCAATTAAACCATGTATACAATGAGGGTAAAATCCAATTCGAATTGAGAGACCAATGCCTCACTTTTAGATCCTTCCTTGGATCCCATCTTGGATTTCTTCAATGGACAATTTGTTGCATAATGGCCACCTCATGACAATGAAAGCATCACACTTTCGATTTTTCAATCTTCTTCCCACCATAGGAAGAACTCGATTTGGAATGAGAAGGCTTCTCCTTCCCTTTCTTTACCTTACTCGCTAAGGCGCAATTTTCTTCATCCTCCTTGGATGAAGAACCATCTCTGGTGCTTCTCCGGATCTACTCCTGCATCAAATCCGACCACAGTGATTCCCAATCTGGAAGTTTCTCTCTTCCATTAACTGAGTCCTGGTAGCTATGCTAGCTCTTAGGAAGACCGAGGAGAGCAAGACTCACCATGTCATCATTAGCTACTATGATTTCAACACTTCCAAGCTCATCCCTGTAGGTGGTGAGATTGTTTACATATGTAGAGATCGTGTCACCCTTTTCACACTTGATTTTCCAAAGCTTGTATTTCAGCGCTAGCTTCATCTAATCATTGTTGTTCTAATATCGATCCTTCAATGTTTTCCACATTTAAAATGGTGTCTCCTTCCCATGGAGACTCGAGACAATGTGGTCTCGAACACCCTTTGGAAGAATCCTCCTCACTCTAGCCACACATTTCTTCCATTCCGCTAATTCTGAGGCATTAGCAGTTGCTGGCTTGGGGACTTCTTGATCAATGAAGTCCTTCAAACCATTGTCCTCTAATACCACTTCCATGTGATCCTTCCAGGCTATATAATTCGAGCTGCCATCTAGGGCATAATCGAGTCTCAAACCGTTGAATTCCATTGGTGAAATTTGAGATGTGATAAGAATTTGATTTCTATAATCAAGAAATTCAAACTTCGAACTTCTCCCTTCTTTGTATACCGTTCTCTTCTTTGATCACCTTTTCTTTGATACCATGTAGAAATTTGTCTATAGATCAGCTAGCTCTGATACCATGTAGAAATTCTCACTGTAGATCACCTGATAATGTAATATACTAAAGAAAAATACTTGATCTACTTCTACAAACAAACTTGTGGAAGCTTAATCGATTTTGAGCAAGATCAAAATAGAACACATACAAAAAATGAAGAAGAAATCAGTCACATGAAACACAAAAGAATACTCTTGGGAAAGCCTTAGCTAAAAATCCCGCTATATGTATTATCATACAAGTGGAAATATCTCAATATTACACAAAGCTTAAGCTCACAAGCTATCCAACTCTTAGTACAATCCCTCACTGCTGCTTAGAGATAGAATAGAAAACACATATTCCTGCTCCTCTACCCTTCAAGCCTCCTATTTCCTTGCGCAGTTTCTCCTGGGTCCTCTAGCTGCAACCTGTGTGAATAATTCTTGACACACAACTCTGACCTCTAAAATATTTATGGAATCCTGAAGGAGATAATTCCTTTTGCATGGATGAGTTTCCTATACAGGAAAAATCCTCCGACTGATAGTACACTGTCCCTTCCTCTAATATCAACTAGATCTCTGACTGAACTGACATGCATGAGTTATTTATGAGAGAATATTCAGTTATCTGAAGTACATTAGTTACATGCACGCATGGATTAACTAACTGAACTCACAATCAATTCCAAAAACTATTGGAACTAATCTAATTGTACTTAAATCAGTCCTCAATCAAGGGGATAACTATTGCATGTCTTCACATAGACTTCATGTTTGATTTTCTCCAACTAATTAACTCAAGATGAATTAGTTAATTAATTTTCAAGTAGTTGTTAAGATCAAATTCGAATTTTAATTCTCAATTAAAGTTGAGGGGCTAACTAAAATTGGAATCTATCCTGAAATGTTATTTATAGCAATGTTATTTTTAGCATTTCTATTTTATCATTCCTTGTTGCTATTTCCAACACTAGTACCTGAAATTCTATTTATAGGAATGTTATTTTTATCATTTCTTGTTGCTATTTTCAACACGAACTCCTTTATGGGCCATCATATGCAAGCGGGGGATGATCGGGTTGTGGTGAAATGCGGGGGAGTTAACACAGGAAGGCCCTGCCATATGTTTTGGGTACATGAATAATAGCCCAAAGTCCAAACTTTGGATAATGAGGCACTTCATACTTATTACATAAAAAATCTTCATTTTTCCTATCCTAATGCTAAAAAAGATGAAAGTGGGTGAATTTGTGCATGCAAACCTCTTGAATTCTTATTATCAAAGACAAAGGTTATCTATTTCAAACACTAGACTAATCTAATAAGCTATATTAATCCAGATGAAATAGTTAGATTAACATTATTCACCTATTTCTATCTATCTAATCTTAACCAAGATTAAATTGTTTGGTTAAGTTATTCCTTTTAACTTGCTTGACATAAATTGAAGACAACTTGAGCATGATTAAACAATATGCTTCAAGCAAAAAAGGATTGTGGCATTTTAAACAAGCTACACATAATTTCACAAATTTATTCTTTTACAAAGCTAGAAGGCTAGTAGTGGCACTTAAACTAGCATCACTTTCATGTTTATTCATTTTTCGTCGGGTTCATTTATCATTTCATTTATTTTTCTCTTTGTTTTTTACTATTTTTTGTATTTATACCCTCTTTTCATTTTTATTTTCATATTTCAATCATTTTTTTTTGGAAATCATTTGTAGAAAGCTATATTAGTTACAATATGAAACACTGAAATTAAATACTCAATGATCATTGATCCTATAAATTATAGGACCCTAACAGGTGTGACTTCTTGGAGGCTCTCTCTAATCTAGGGAAAGTCCTAAAAAAGTGCATCGAAATGAACCTCTCGATTAGTCCTGAGAAGTGTGAATTCTTAGTGAATGCAAGGACTACCCTTGCCCGTTCAATATCTCAGGAAGGAATACAAGTGGAACCAATCAAAATTTCCATCATAAAAAGGGTCCCTACTCCTCAAAAGTAGAGGGATGTTAGGAGTTTCTTGGGCTTAGCTGAATACTATAGGGGATTTATCAAGGACTTCAGCAAAGTGGCTTCACCATTGTTTGGGTTGCTAGCCAATGACTCAGAATTTTGTTGGTAAGATAAGTACCAAGAGGCCCTTGAGATCTTGAAAGAGAAATTAACCACTACACTCATACTTAGAGGCCCAAATTGGGCTTTGCCTTTCCATATCCATGCTAATGCATATGACAAAGATGTGGGGGTAGATTTAGGACAAATAGATGGTAAGTTACCTTATGTAATTTACTTCATTAGTAAAAATTTGTCTAAGGCTAAATTGAACTACATTGTAACTGAGAAAGAACTCCTAGTTGTTGTACACTCTTTGAACAAATTCATACAACTACATCAATGGATACCAAACTTTTATGCATACTGGCCATGTAGCTATCAAATACTTGATGAAAAAACCTTATGTAAATGCTATAATCACTAGATGGTTGCTATTGTTACAACAATTTGATTTAACTATCATTGACAAGACATGAAAAGAAAATGTAGTTGCAGATTTCCTATCTAGACTTGCTTTTCCTGTAGGTGATGAAGGGATGGTTGATTATCATCTTCCAGATGATCACTTATTTTCTATCTCAGTGCTCTCCCCATGGTTTTCTGACATAGAAAACTACCTAGTGGCTGTAATATTTCCCCCAAATCTGTCATCTAGGGAGAAGAAATAATTATAAAGAAGAGTGCCCCATTCACTTGGATTGGGGGAAATATCTTTAAGTTGGGACCATATCGTATCTTAAGGAGATGTGTCAAGGAAGAGGAAGTCTTTGACATCCTCTCAACTTATCATGATGGGCCTTGTGGAGGTCATTTTTTTGCCAAGATAACAACTTTCAAAGCTCTACAAGCTCACTATTATTGGCCCACTCTCCACCAAGATGCAAGAAGGTATACCAACAAATGTGATTAGTGCTAGAGGATGAGGAAATCCACACCCAAGGATGAAATTACCGTACAACCACATGTGGATTTGGAGCCATTTGAAAAGTTGGAAATGGATTTCATTATGCCAATTGATCCACCATCAAGGCATAAAAAGTACATCATTGTGTGCACTGATTATTTGACAAAGTGGGTTGAGACAAAGGTTATTAAGGCAACAACAAAGGATAAAGTGGTTGTGTTTTTAAGGGATAATGTGTTCTACAAATTTGGGTACCTAAGAGAGATAGTCAGCAATCAGGGAGCTCAATTTACATCACATCTAATCGAGAATGTGTTAAGAAAACATCATATCAAACAAAAAATATACTGCCTATCACCCTAAGGGAAATGGACAAGTAGAGGTTATAAATAGTGCATTAGAGGGCTTCCTCACCAAGGTTGTGAGCAAAAGTAGGAGGGATTGGGTAGACAAATTAGTGGAGGCCACTTGGACCTATAACACAATCTGGAAAAACAACTATTGGTTTCACTCCATATGATCTGGTTTATGGAAAGAAAGCTCTACTCTATATTGAGTTTGAGTACAATACTTTGAGAATGATAGCCCAGTTGATTTAGATGTCAACAAATCATAGCAGGAGTGACTACTCCAGTTAAATGGCTTGGATGAGTTAAGAATGTAGTCCCTCTTACACACCAAAGTTATCCAATTGTAGAGGAAGGTGTTGGCTTAGTGGGTCTTGACCCAGGTTCAGAGTTAATTGTGCCAAATAAAACCCTAAACCACTGGACCTTTGAGCATCAACCCGCATAGCGTAGGATGAAGTCTCACACGAAGTAGTATGGGGGGATTTTGGAACCAAGTTTCAGCATCTAGAGATCAGTGTGATGTATTTTATTGCCCTAGATCTGTCTTCATGCAGAACTTTGTCCACACAACACTTCCTCATTACCTTCCCTACCAGGATTTGTGTGGAAATCTGCACCACATGGTCATTAATAGAAGTGATTGAGTATTCATGTGGATTTTTCACTAGGGAAAATTCCTTCTTCATATTGTCCGCAAAATCCTTTTTTCTTGCCTTTCCACCAAACTCCTTGGCCAGATTCAAACCCTCATGTGGTAGGTGTGTGATCCTATGGATGATCAAGTCAGTGATGGGTATAGGCCCTCCATAAGCACGCATCTGCACTAGAGTAAGTCATTTCCACACACAATTTGTGTTGATAGTGGTGTGGTGATAGTGGAGCACCCACAACAGGGTCAACAACCTGGAATTCTCCACTCCATGGATCCATTCCACCATTTCTAACTTAGTGACACTTGAGTCTAGGTAATAGACACGCTTCATATAATTGGTTGCCGCTAGGTGAGGGAACCTCTCATGATCGGCCAGGTCCCAATCTTCCATTTTCAGTAGGGGGATCCATGCAAGGCTTAAACCTTCGAAGGGAACCTACTCTAGCAGCAAGGGCATAGAAATAACAAATATGTCTGAGTCTGGGTCCTTGGTGACATTTTCCTTCCCCTTGCGTGGAGGAATATAGTTAAGCAACTTGGTAAGGGGCTCCAACCCTCAGCATCTATGTCCTCAATCCCCTGTCCTTCCTTGGCCTCCAAATCAACAACCCTCTCTGACTGCTCGTAGTTCTTCTGCTTTTGAGTGTTTTTTGGGTGACTCGTGCACTAGCACCGACTTCTTTTGTTTATCCTTCTTTAGCTTCTGGGTTTCTCGAATGTGGGTAGGCTTCGGCCTAGGCGACCTCGGCGCAGTAGGCACATGAGCCGGAACTTCCATACTCACTACCTCTGGAGAAACTCCTTCAGACGTGAAAAATCCCCCAGTGCTCACAGTCTCAGTAGGGCTTGGACCTAACATTGTTTCAAGAAGCAATTTCTGATTCAACTTTGTTAAATTGGCAAATGCAGGGCTCATGACCAAATCCTTAAAGAATGAGCGTTATGTAAGCAACAGACAACACATCTCAAAAACTATAAGGGTGCAAAGTGTTCTCTGTTGGACCGACACATGTTCTTTGGATTTTTTGAATTCAAATCTGATTGTTCCCCTGAAAATTTGATCATTAATGTTTTTTTGGCGGCAGATCTTTAAATATTTTGGCCTTAAATGTCACTAGCCCACTCCTCTTAACCATCTTTTGGCTATCAAATCATGAACAGTGACTTTAACAGTCACTTTCTTGTTGTGCTGTGTGACACCTCCCTTCATAGCACAACTTCCTACGTGCAACTTCTTATACTCGAATTTCACCATTTTCCATGCAGCCCGCTTGCCGTGTAGTCCTCTAACCCTGGCAGTGTAGTTTATGGTCCCACGCTCCCTTACAACTTCCTGGAGCACTAATACTATCTTGTCATCATATAGTCATCGAGCTATATCCCCTATATATGGCTTCAATCATCTTCCATTCACCCTTCCCGCAAAAGGTTCTCCATTTAGCTCCACAAGCTGAACTGCGCCTCCATCTGTAATCTCTTTGGTAACATATGGCACAAGCCAGTGCACCTGAAATTTCCTCGAAACTTAGTGAACTTGCTATCATATAATAAAACCAGATCATTTACTTTGAATGTGCGCAACTTGATGTGTCGATTGTGCCATGATTTTTCACATTGCTTCTGTACTTGCAGATGGAATCTAGCAAAGAATCTGTCTTCCTCAAGCTCCATCAACTACGCAAGCCGTTCTTCCAAGGCTTCGCAATTTGTCATACCTATGAAAGCTGTTATGCATAGACTAGGCATGATATATTCCATAGGCATCATAACTTCTATGCCATAGACCAATCTAAAAGGCGTCTGTCCTGTCAGCTTTTTACAAGGAGTCCTATATGCCCATAGCACTGCAGTTACACACACATCCTAGTCATTCCGTTGCACGTTACAAATCTTCGTTAGCACACCCAATATCTTAATAAAGGCCTATACTATTCCATTAGCCTGAGAATGATACAAGGTGATCTTCTTATGATAGACTTGACACTCCTAAGTCAATGCATTGATTGTCTCATTTAGGAAGTGCGTACTGTGATCACTCATCAACACCTTTGGGCAACCAAATCTAGTTAACACATATTCAAACAAAAACTTTGTTGCAGTAGCCCCTGTGCAATCTCTAACCAGTTGTGCCTCTACTCATCTAGTTAGATACTCCATCATGGTGATGATATAGCACAAACCTGTGTTCTTTCCTAGGGGCTGGATTGGCCCAATGAAATCAATTACCCATTTTTCAAATGGACGCAACAATACTTGAGGATTTAGTGGCAACTCGTCCCTTCATGATGGTCTACCCATTCATAGACATGGATCACATGTCCTACAATATACTTTAGAATATTTATGTAGCATAGGCCACCAAAAACCTATGCGCAAAATCTTATGTGTTGTCACCTTTCCTGCATAATGTCCTCCCACAACGCCTCCATGAGCTTCAGTGAGGATGCTATTCTACTCGAAGTTTGGCACATATCGTCGCAATATCTTGTGTGCATCCATACTATATAAATGTTCTACAATCATTGAGAAATTCTTCGCACACTACTACTTCTTTCTTTTGTTGGCTTTTATACCCTTCCAGTGCCATCCCAACGAGTAGTGCAAAGTAGGACTAGGTATTTCAATGCAGAATGTTCTATGTACATTTTGAAATGTCCGCCCAACAAGTAGTGCATGAAATTTTGAAGCATGTATACCATAGCCAATCCTTCGTGCTCTGTCATTGAGTAATTATTCTTGGCCTTCGATGATTTCCTACTCGTGAAGGCTATAGGGTGGTCCATCTCTCCTTCACTAGTTTGTGTTAGCACTACTCCAACCGCAATGCAAGAGGCATCGACATGTACATGGAACTCATTTTTCCAATCCGAGAAGCCAAAAATCGATGCAGTGACCATATTCTCCTTCAATACATCCAAATTATGCTGACATTCTTCATCCCAACTGAATGTAGCATCCTTCTTCAACAGTTTGTCCATGGGTGCAGTAATCTGAGCATAAGCCTTGATGAACTTTCTATAATATCTTGTATGTCTGAGCATTGCACATAGCTGTTTGACACTTCTTGGAGCCTCCAAAATCACTATCACCATGATCTTGGCAGGATCCACCATCAATAATTGCTTGCACACCACATGACCCAGCAAGATCCTAAAGGGGGCACTGAATAGACACTTCTTTAGATTCAACATGATCTGGTATCTCTGGTGTTAGCACTTAAGAAACAATTTCTAAATTATGAACATCAGTTTTATTGAAAAGGTTTAGTGTTAGTCTTGGTCTAGTTTTTTCCATGGTTGCTTTAGTGTCTAAGTTCTAGAAAAAAGTCTTGTTGGTATGGTTAAAGAAGGTTAACACTTCATTCTCACCCATCACTGGTCCCACAACACACATAAGTTCCATATGTCAATCTTGTTTCAATGTTCTTATGCACTACGAAACTGTCTAGGAGTTTTCGTAGCGCAAAAATCTAGTCTAGGTGTTTTCGTAGCGCAAAACCCAGAATTTGTAGTGGCTGCACTACGAAATCAGGGATTCATGCAGATCCGTAGCAAATCTCATCCAGCTGTCAAATATATCAAAATCTGTTATTTTTACATCATCAGTTGTTAGCCCATACACTTTGCCTATCACATTCAACCTTTTATTCTCATCATTAGGGTCGTTAGGTGTCTCGGTACGCTCAGGGTGCAAGTTTCAAAAAGGAGCCAAGTATTCACAGTAATGATTATGTTTGGTTTCATGCATGAGGAGAAAATTGGTAGGCGTTCAATTAGAATTCTTTGAAGATCAAGCGAGGCAGTTATCGAGATTAAGATGGTGCAAGCTTCTTTAATCTTCACTTTGTAGGAATTCCATGGAGGGGTCTACAGAAAGGAAAGATCATAGGTCAGGCAGGTGTCTGAGGAATGAACCTGAAAGCTTAGATATTATCCTAAATAACATTGAAGTTGAACGAGCCTTCAAACAGGTTGGTTGTTGGAGGTTTTGTGAGAAACTTCAAGGAGGCCATATGCAAGTTACCAGGGAATTTGCTTTAAATTTCACAGGATTGAATTTGAAAGTTGGGGTTATCGAATTACCAATATCTCTAGAGGTTATATCTACAGTCGTTGAAATTCCAAGGGGACAAGAGAAGTGGTTTAAAAATTTCAAGTTTCATATGACTCCATGCAAGGAATTTTTGAAGCCAGAGTTCATTGATTCAGACTTAAACAAGTCAGTGCCCAGGAGTTTTGTCAAAGATTCATACACCAATTTACTTACCTACATATAGAGATACTTCACCTGTGAGGGGAGGTATCATAAGGTGTACTCTTATCACTTCAAGCTTCTGCTTCATTTCACTGGAAATATATCTCTTGATTTGCCTTTCTATCTGTTTCGTAGCTTAGGAAAAATGTGTGACAAGGTTCAGTTGAAGAAGGAAGCCTATGAGACCTCATTGTTTCATCACGGCTTAGTCAAGTTGATCGTTTTAAATGAGCTCCAAAAAATAGATAGGGAGTGGTCTATGTTCATGTTTATGTCTGGCTTCAAGGATGAAAGTGGTCTCAGTCCTCAGGCTAAGAAGATTTATCCACCAACAGTTAGTCATCGTGCAGAAACAAGATCAAGGAGATTCATGAAGTTGAAAGCTAGGAAATGGGTAAAGGAGCCCACAAGACCACTAGTAATCCGAGACACACCCGAACAGGCACAAAAAGGGAAAGGTTAGGTCAAAGAAGGGATACAAGAACAATCCACAAGTGAAACGGTCCAAAGAAGAGTAACCAGGAGCCAAGTAGCTAAAGAAAAAGACAAGACAGTGGTTACTGAGGCAACCCCAGTTTCAAAGGGAAGTTTGAATGATTTTCTTCAAGCAATTGACATTGAAGAATCTCCTCTGGTTCGAGCAGACTTGATAGAAACAGGTAAAGGAAAAAACAAAAGGGAAAAAACCTCTAAAAAGCTCAAATTTGATGATCAGGTTTCTAAATTTGTTTTTAAGCCAAGAAGACTTGTGACAAGGCGTTCAAAAGAGATTCAAGAGGTGCTGCCAGAAGCAAGTGAAACAGGGGAGGTAACAAAATCTTACAAAGGACCTGTGACTACATCAGAAACATCATCACAGCTGCATAAAAACGACAGAGGTAAGGCGGTCATCTCTCAACAAGAGGAATGTAGTTTTGAAGAGTTGAAGATAAAATTGAATTTGGAAAGTCTTGAAATTGCCAAACTGAGAAAAACCTCAAGGAAACATGCAATAAAGGAATCTTATTTCAATAAAATGGAGGCTCTGTGGGAAGATAAAATGATTTCAATACCCGAAGTGGTAAATTATCATGCTCAATACTACACCTGGATAGTCCCTGCAATAAAAGAAGCAAGATACATCAGAAAGGTCAATGCAAAACTGGGAGTTGGACTTAGAATTATGAAGAGGCAAATTGAAGATCTGAAGACCCAACTAAGCCAGCATGAAGGACATTCTTAGCTAAGAGAAACCACATAGCAAGTAAGGCTAAGTCCTAAATTTTGATAGACTACCTTTTGAAGTTTACCTTAAAAGAATGGTGTCTATGTTTTTAGTTTTGAACAACTTCATGGCAGATGGAAAAGCCATTTCAAGGAAAAGAAAGATCAAGAGAGTTAAATTTTGGTCTCAAACTCTGTTTTTAAAATTACATAGCAGTTTCGTAGTGCGATGTTGATCCCCAAACTTGCATATTTCCTACACATTTTTCTAGCTTCTTTCCATTCACATGGACCTCCTAAGTTATCAATATCATTGCATATTAGTCATAATAGAGCATTTAAAGTGGTCTCTTGACTATGTCTTTGTGTTGTTGTTTGAACTAGATTTTTTCTTATGAGTTGCGGAATCTTGTCACTTTCCAC
Organism: Pinus taeda; assembly: GCA_000404065.3. Taxonomy (NCBI): domain Eukaryota; kingdom Viridiplantae; phylum Streptophyta; class Pinopsida; order Pinales; family Pinaceae; genus Pinus; species Pinus taeda. The sequence goes on along the minus strand of APFE031626228.1, from coordinate 4,314 downwards.
AGTTGGTTCAACTTTCCGCAGTTGTTTTTGTTAAAGTCTACATTGCAGGTGTCATCAGGAAAATCGAGCCACATGGGCAAGTTGGAAATGACCTGGACATGGGTAAGGTACCATTGGTCCAGCTAAATTTGTCAAAGAAGGTTGTGGTCAACGGTGGTCAAGCGGTGGTCAAACAGGGGAGTCCTACGGTAACAGGACTCCATTTTCAAGCACGTGAAGACTTACGTGACCGTTTCGAGATCTTTGTAGGCACGCTGACACCTGTAGGCTGACGACGATGTGGATCCAACAACCGCTTTCAATAAGATTGTGTAATCTCGGCGACCATGTTGCTAAATCTGAGGACGTTGTGCTTCACGTGTCCTCTCTTCACATAGTTTTCCAGTAAAAACAATTATGCAACCTTTGTTATAAATAATGTGTTTTGATACGCATAGTAGTTAATCTTTTGGGATGTCATTTTGCTGTTAAAAAGCCCACTGTGCTGTGACACTAGTTTCATTATTGTGACTGCATTCTAAAATATATGAGAAGACTCTGTTTCTGAGCATAATTTTTGATTGATAGCTATTGCCTGAGGTTGTGCAAAGGGCCCTTGCACACGCCGAGGTTTTGTTTCTTATTGTTGTACAGTTTCATGTTGTGTTTCTTTATGTTTATTATGCCATATTTATTCACTTATGTATATTTCATTTACTATGGTATTAACGTTTTATTCTTGTTCATAATTTTACATGCTTTACATTGTTGTTAACGCTAATCAGTGTGTATGTTCTAGATTACAGTAGGCAGCTCAGGCATTTGCATATAATTTTCACAATGACTAATGACATGGAATCAGTCTTTCTGCTGACTTACTTTTCTTATCTTTTAATTCCAGTTCTGTTTTGTTTATTTCAGTTTTGTTCATTGGCTTTATTAGTTAACTTAGATATTAAATTGCTCATATCATTGTTTGTTACCTCTGAAAGCCATAGCTGGATTACTGGCGAGGGATTGAAGTATGAGTGTGTAATTTGATATTAATTTTATTTTTTTGCAATTAGATATAAGATTGCTCAAGTTGTTGATGATTACCTCCGAAAGCCATAGCGAGACTAACTGGCGAGGGGTCAGACTGTGAATTGATGTGGTTTGATTTTAAGTTTACTTTTCTACAATTAGATAATTGGATTGCTCATTTCACTGACAGTTACCTCCGAAATCCATAGCGAGACTAACTGGCGAGGGATTGAAATATGGATGTTTTGATTTAATTTTAGTTTACTTTTCTGCAATTAGATAATTGGATTGCTCCTTTCATTGACAATTACTTCCGAAAGCCATAGCAAGACTAACTGGAGAGGGATTGAAATATGGATGTTGTGATTTAATTTTAGTTTACTTTTCTGCAATTAGATAATTGGATTCCTCATTTCATTGACAATTACCTCCGAAAGCCATAGCGAGACTAACTCGCGAGGGATTGAAATATGGATGATGTAATTTGATTTTAGCTTTACTTTACTTGCAATTTTTGGATTTCTTTGAATATAGTAGTTTAATTCATTTCTTTTGCATATTAGATAGCAGCATGAATAATTGGTTCATGATCAATAGTTCATTGTTTGTTTGATTAGAATAGTGGTACATTTTCATTTTCTTTTAGGAATTAATTTCATCACTAGCATGTTCTAAGACCTTCTAAAGTTGGAAGTTTTGGAAATTATGATAAAGGACATAATTTCCTTAAAACTTATAACCAGACTTGCCTTCTAGAAATTTAGGAATAGGAATTCCATAAAAAAGATAAAAACCCCCAAAACAACATAAAAATAAAAAACGACAAAAGTAAGAAATAGGTTATCTTGCACATATAGTGTGCCACACTTCGTCAGCTTACAAATCCTGGATTGAAAATTAATGTAGCAATTTAGGACACACTAAATTGACCAAACATTTTTGCGCCGTCGCTGGGGAAGTGTAACTAGGTAGCCAATTTCTTAAAAAAAAACAACAACAACAAAAAGAAGGGAAAAATTGGTAACTCCTTGAAGTATGCTCTCCTCTTGCACCTAGTGTGATTTGGAGGATTAGAAAAGAGAGTTCTTGGTTCAATAATTTCTTAAGTATGCTCTCTTCTTGCACCTAGTGTGATCTGGAAGATCAGAAAGAGAATTATTAGCCCAACTTGAGGAGAAAAAAAAAATGACATGCATAGAGCAAGAGATTCTAGGGGAAGGTTTATAGCTAGAGCCAAGAGTTCGATTTTTACAACTCCAGCTTCTTCAAAGCATAGAAAAGATTCACCACCATCTACTCCTAGCCTTAAGATTCCTGGAATTCAATGAGCAACAACTGAATTAGAGGATTCTCCTACACTATCTACCAAATCTCATCTAGGAGAAGACCCTTTCTTTACTTCTACAGGAGAGCATATTGTAATCAAAGAAGTAGAATCACCTAAAGAAGAGGAGGGGGAAATTCTTCCTCGTTCACCATTAATAGAAGAACCAGAGGACTCTGAGGACTCTGAAGAAACTATCATGACAGAGGAAGTAATATATGGATTCGTAGGTAGAGGTAGAGGTAGAGGAGGAGGAAATAATGGAGGCAACAATGGTGGAGGTGGAGGCAATAATGAAAGAAATAGGGAAGGAGATAACTTGTTTGGATTCCCTATAGTTGATGAGGAAACAAAACGATGAAAAACATCTCACCATCTGTCCTCCCAAGCTTTTATGGATTGCGAAGTGAGGATCCTGAAACATTTCTATTTGAGTTTGAAGTCGTGTGCCGAACCTATGACTATATGGAAGACTCTCAAAAACTCAAATTGTTTCCTTCAACATTAAAGGGAGTCGCTTTGAAATGGTTCATGGGATTAGTCACCCAATCTATTAGGACTTGGAATGATATGAAAAAAACATTTTTGGATAGATACCTGGACTATTGTATGCCCACCAATCACAAGGATAAGGTATTCAAAATGATGCAAAAAGAAGATGAAAACTTGGAGGATTTACTTGAAAGATTTCAATATAACTTAAAGAGAGCAAAGATGAGAAACCTAGATGAGGAAACCTTGAAAGCCCTTTTATTGAAAGCCATTAGAGATGAATCGATAGATATTTTAAACATGATGAGGAAGAGAGATATCTCTCAACTTCCACTTCGTGACATAGCATAACTGTGTGTCCATCTCTCGAGAGAAAAATCTAAAATGGGAAAAGGGCCTAGAGATCCTTCTCTTATTAGAGAAAACAAATCTGCAACTGGATCAGTAAGTAAGTAGAGATTGGCAATATGCTTGATGAATTCAAAACTGATATCCTAGGGAGTCTTAGTGAAAAACTAGACACCCTTAAAATTCAAAACAAGCAAAAAGAAGAAACTGATGCTCTAGCCATCTTTTGTCCAAAATGTAGGAAGAAACATGCTCTAAGGGAATGCCCCTTGGATGCAAAAGTTGTAGAAACATGTATGATTTGCTCAGAGAATCATGAGACCAAGGATTGTCCTTCAATTACTGGGCTTAAAGATGTCTTTCAAGAAGATCCAAATTCAGTAGAATCTCTCTGTTTTGTTTCAAGAAGACCTTGGCAGGGGCAACAAAATCAAGGATTTAACAATCCTATGAATTTTCAACCCCCGCCAAATTGGAATTCTTGGCAACAACCTTGGTCCCAACCTCAAAATCCATATCAATCATGGGCACAAGGGATGCAAAATCCTTATGG
>APFE031626227.1:0-14062 GCA_000404065.3 Pinus taeda | reverse complement strand
ATATATATAAAGGGGTATAAAAGATGTTAATGAAAAATGGATACATACAATATCTAGTGAAAGTTGGGGTCTTTTAAATTGCCAAGGTGTATTGTGTTAGTATTGGTAGGGGGTTAAATAAAGTGATTTTTAGAGGTATTTTCTGATATGTAGTCAAATTACGTGTATTGTTTAGTATGCCATGAACATGTGTGCTATGTAAGAGGTTCATTGAGAGAAGCCCACATGGCCAACACCAGTGGGCATCCACAGGGAAATGGATTGTGCATATGTTGTTGCCTCAAACTCTCTAATTCCCACTACCATACCCAACGTCCAAAAACAGATTAACATGGTGAAATTATGATTATTATAAAACTTAGCTACCTTCTCGATGGTCTCAATTCGTTCACATCGCTTGGGGTGGCCATAATTTTTCTATAACCACACATCATTCCTCCTGTTTGGATCATCTGACCCTAGGCTTTGTGCCATTTATCTGTCCTGCTCCCGCACTTATTATCTCAACGCGCACCCCCATCATGGACATTATAAAATTATTATGCATTAATGATAATTTAATATTAATCATTTCCATATGAAACCAACAAAATATTTTGAATAAAATTCGTCTTGAAAACTTTTGTGTAAAGTGTGAAAGGAGAAATGGTTGTACGAAAAATTATATATGAAATTGAAAAACATGGAACTACAATGTTTTAGAAACACATTATGCTTATTATAAAAATGTAGACATTTGGTTCTTCTATAACTTAATCCATGTATATATATACAAATAAAGATGAAGGTAATATGAGGATATTATTGATCTCTATCTCAATTAGCATAAAAATGGAATATCCTTAATCATGGATAACTATTATCTCATCACAAATGTTGTGAGGACAATTTGTTACCCATCATGTTCTCTTTAACAATGACTTCCCCCTAATCTTCAATTTGTCACAAGTTATTATTCAAAAAATCTTCTATGTGGTAACATTAATGAGCTAACACTCATACAACCCTACCTACCTAGCTCCATATTCCTTGGAGGCATGAATAGGATGTTGTACTTGTGGAAATTAGTGTGAAAAATAATCCCAATGTTCAAAGTTGACTATATAAAAAAAATTCCAATATCATTGAACAAATATTGTAACACCTCACCCCATATTTACCCTATTTAACTTGCTCACCAAGGCAAACATGAGATAAGAGTTACTATGCATCACTTGATTTCCAGGATGCACTTATGGCAAATAGGATCCACATGTCCATAATTAACTACAAACAACCCATGACACGTGATCCAATTGTTATCAAACTAACATGAACTAACATTATTTCATTTCAGTTTTGTTTCATTAAATTTAACACAACTTTCTATTATTGGCAATTTTTTAGGTCCTAAACTTTCGAGGTCATTTTGAAGGTCTAAACTACATTTTCACAAAAAACAGAGATATCAGAAAGCGCCACAATGTGTTTTGTAGATTCTTCTTTTCTACCCCACTGGAGATATTCAAAATGAGGTATTATGATAGAGAAATGGACATCATATGCCAAAGTTATGAAATTGAGAAGTTGGGAGTCGAAATTATTCATTTATACAAACACCGTGTGATTATGGTACTTGTAGGTCATGAATGTGTTGTTTTTTCATTTTTTTCGGTAGTTCATCATATATTCATTAATAAGGCTTATTAACCCCTCACACTAGTTGGAATGAAACTAAGATTAGTGCATGCATTCATATAAATCAACCACGAGTCATCAAACCATGAATTAGATCTAGATCAAGAGCATGTCATATAATAACAAATATACCATGCGTGTAACCAACATTTAACTAGAATGAAGTCACAACAACTAGTAATATAGAAAATAGTAAATCAAAACTTAAGCTCATTGATCATCAATAAATAATATAACATATTAACATATGCCTAGTACCAACCAAGTTAGGGACTTCCACGTACCACCTAACCATAGACTGGGTCGAACCAATTCTCTCTTTCAGCCAATCATCCCAATGCCATATTCCAATCCTAAATGAAGGATTACAAGGGATAAATGAAAACATAACCAAATAGGAAATCCAGAGGTTGAATTTCCTGAACCCTTAAGCCAGAGTGATATCACCTAAACTATTCCATAGATCACTAAAACTAACACAAGCTTGGATGCCTCAAAATTTCTTCACCATACCTAGAGGAATTTGGTTGTCTCTATCCACCTGTTAAGGGCTTCCCGAAGAAAACCATCTCCATCCCAAACCTTTGGATTTTCTTGAGACCACCTCAACCCAAATCCATAATCTACCAAAAATCCAAAGCTCAATCAAATAGAGAACCCACTATGTCATGGCTATCCAGGAAATGGCATAGGCAAGGTTGTACACCACTGCCAATTTAGGAGAATCACATGCCAATGATAGAAAAGTAACCAAAAATCCAAATGCATGAACCATGCATTCAAATCCCAACAAGATAGTCATACATGCAACCTATTACCTAAAAAATCCTTCAGTTAGTTTCTCTCTGTTTGCTTGATTTCTTCCCTTACTTACTACTATATAATTCCTATTGTGCACCCTTGCTTTTCCTTGCTTGTCCATTTCTTGCTAGTTGGTGTCTTCCTTATGTCCAACTGCTCTCTCCTCATTTCCTCACCTTGTCTAAGTGAGAATGATAGAATGTCCAAGAGTGTGTTAGAATGTTCTCTCCTGTTTTCTTTTCTTTTCTTTTCCATTTTCCTTCAATTTCCCTTGCATGCATATTATTGTCTCTTCATCTTTTCTCTTATTTTCCTTTATTTCTTGAATTAATTGCCATTTATTTTTCTTTTCCCTTTGTCAATGTCAATGCCAATTTCCACAGACAATAAATCATTAACCACAATCGATTACCAATGTAATGTTTTTCCCTTCATTTGACTTGGAATATGTGTCCCGTGACCTAGGTTTTATTTTTTCCTATATAATTCCTATTTATTACATGGAATATAAACCAGGTCTATTACAAATCTCTTCCTTATAAAAATGTTTATTAGTTCCATGGATGAAATTGGAACCATTATAATACTTTAATGGTGGCTATGTGATGTCTTCTGCACCTAAATAGTGAGAGACTTGTCAAACCTCTTGGTAATTGGGGGAGGTTTTGAAAGGGCCTAGAGTGGCAGGGAACTGTGAGGTCCCCTATTGTGTCAAGTGGAATATGTGGTACTTTTCGTTATGAGGGAAGGGGATATGTATCAAAGAAAAATCACATACATAAAAAAAAAAATGGTTACTTTCCCTTTAATCTATGTTATGTGATCAATCAAACAAGGAAAATGGTTTTTGTTTGTTTTCTCATACGATAAAAGATCGTATTAAGACCTATTTTTCCTTACGAGTCTCAAAGTAAATGGGCCTTCTGGAGGTATCTTTTATGACAGGTATTGGAGATACATCCCGAAAGAACTAGTGATGCTTCCAACAACCAAAATAATCAAGAAAGGCAATGAATGAGGCTTTAGTGCTTCCCACATCTCCACATATTGGAAAAGGATGCCCTATATTTGGCCACTAAGATACCTTTGTCCCACAGGATCAATCAAGTCTTTAGATTCTTGGTAATTGATTACCAGTATCAAGCATTATACATGTCGGGTATCCCCATATGGTACCACACACACTAGAACTAAGTTGAACTCCCTCCGAATCAAATCTTTGGCATGCTTGTGTAGCCTTTTCTGTGGAATGATGAAGGATTTGAAACACCCTACAATTCAACTTCTATGTTTCAAAAATGTTACATGACCATGGCACCTTAGTGAATGCATACCCCTAATGGTCCTAACCTGAACTATAAATTATTTTTTGGCCCCTATGGGGAAATCTAGTATGTTCAAGTTATGGCTAATTTTAGGAGTCTTTCTTCACTAATGGTGTGAAAAATGTAATCTAAAACTAAGCTAATTACAAAACCTTCCAAAACTAGATGCCCATTGTACAAAATTTAGAGGAGCTTAATGTGTGAAGTGTAATATGTGTGCAAGTGGTAAAGTGAACATACAAAGTGTGAAAATATGTCAATATGTGATGATCCTTGACAATATTCTCTACTTACACTAAGTTTTGATTTTTCCTTGCATGAAAAGAAATAATATGTGGATAGTGGGCCACTTACTTCCTATTACACTATGTGTTCATAAAGGGAGATGGAAAAACCAAGTTCTTTAAAAAAGTTTCCATATGCAAGCCCAGGATATTCCAAGACATGCAAGGGAAGTAGGGGATGCTCCCTTTCTTTAGAAACACTTGTTCCTATTCCAAAAACTAATGAAATAAAAATTATTTGGTTAGTCAAAAAAGATGTGTGGATAATGGGCCACTTTACCCTTTATTAATTAAGTTATGTGACTTGTTAAAAATAGAAAAATAATTTGAAAAACATGTGTGGATTATGGCCACTTACTTTTCCTCTTTAATAAGGTATGCGTTAAATATAATTTTTGAAAGTGAATATTATGTAATTACTCTACTAATAATTAATAGTAAAAAAACTATGCAATATGAAATAATTGGGAAAAAAAATGTAGAGGTGAAGGAAATTCACTAAAGGCTACCAATCACCCAAGAAAGAAAAATTACAATGATCTTTTGTGTTCTCTATAAACTGCATAGGGTTTCCTATGCACATACATGCAAACCACATGTTTTCCTTGCATACAAGCTATGTGATTGACGTAAAGATTTGATAAGGTGACTTTCTCGGATGGAAATAGGTCCGAGTTGGCCCACAAAAATTATAGAGAAGTGATAAAAGCACAATGGAGTGAAAATACACATAGAATGTCATGCAAAAGAAATTGTTAGATTAAATAAAGGAAACTAGTTGAATCACCATATTGTAGTGGTTTGTTTGTTGCTATGGAGTACCAAAGAAACCTTCATTGGAGTTGGTTGTTCCCTACAAGGAAAATACAAGAGATTGGTTGTTGTTATTGGAAAAACATGGATAAAGAAAGCACAGAAAGTACTGGAAACAATGCATACATAAAAATAAACTAAAAAATATGAAATAAACACATGAACAATGATTAATGAAGAAAAAAAATCAACAAAGTAATTGAACAAAGTTCCCTTTATTGAATACTAAATGTATAAGAGATACAACAAATGAATAAAAAGACACTTGGAGAGAATTCTTTGAGAAATGGTGCTAAAAAATCCTCAAAAAGGAATTTCCTTTCCCCAATCTCCTTGTAATCTTCCCCTCTCTCTCAAAGAAACATGAAGACTCTCTCAATGATGAAATCCTCTTCTTAATGAAATTCTTGATTTTTAGTTCTCCTATAACTTGTATTTATAGAGTTTTTTTGGACATCACTCTTCTCCTTGGCTCATTAATGTGGTGGTTCACCTCATAAATGAGATGAGAGCTCCCAATTCTTTACCTTTAAGGCTTCTTGGGGCTCAAGGCTCGAATTTATAAGCCCATCACATCAATATTTGGAGTATCTCTCAAGCAAGTTTAATGCCCAAGGTGTTAACTAGACTTTTCTGTGACTGTGCCATTATCCAATAATCACATGACCGTAAATTTCTGGTAATACTGCACCTGCGCGGTCTAATTTTTTAACCTTAAACTAGGTAGGAAATATTTTCAATTTTGGTCCTCATAGTGTTTCTAGCTGAAAATATCACCCTTGTATGTGTTGATCACTAACTTTGAGTGTCTCTCAATGCATGCATATGAGTGTACGATTTTCATATGATAACACTGATATGTGTAGTGACCATTTGGAAAAATTTGCAAGGTAGGAACTAATTGAAACATTTCTTTTCCTACTGCATAACACAAAGCTTTGACATACTTGCAAGGAAATACTTGGAAGGGAAGCCCTAATATATTATAGAAAATAAATAATGGGAAAATAAACCTAATCTAGCTACATGAAGTAAGTACCATGAAATCATACCTAAACTACTACATTGAAAATAAATCATGTTCTAATTATACAATCCAACAAATTCTCAATAAATATCGATGTAAACTACTTTTGTGTTATTAAATTGATGATTAAAACAACTAAGCCTAATTACACAATTAAAACCATAGTGATGAAATTAAGTTTTCAAAAAGGTATCTAATACCCTCAAGCTTGTTTCCAAGGCCAAGAAGACATTGTGGAAGGGTAGGAAGAAAAGGTTAGGCTTAAGGAGCAATTTTGGTCAAATTCTAATGGATTTTGTGAGGTGTTATAGGATGCTACAGGACTGCTACACGATGTTATAGGATGCCTTGTATTGCTACAAGATTGCATTCGAGAGCGGTTTCGTGATTATAAAAGTAACCAAAAGGTGGGATGAGGAATTGGAGGTTGGGAAAGAGTGTGGAAGACCTTCCGAAGCTTAGATCTTCTTAGGAGCCCATCTTTCACAAGGGGAGAAAGAAATCTAACGATCTCTAGTAAATTTGTAACGTATTTTTCTGTGTGTACACCATTTAAAGGAATGAATACGAATGGAAGGAGGGTGTTAAGTAATTTGGTTAGTATTCAATGGAAATGTTGCTACTTTTCCCTGCAATCTAATAGATTTCACCTGCACACAAAGTGGTTATTCGACTACCAAAACATCATGATCTAAAGACAACCAAAAATACTAATTACAAAATATAAAAATGCAAAGGAAAGGATGACTTGAATTTAGAATAAGATCTTAATATTGCATAAAAAGGACTACACTTTTTATGCCCATCCTTATAGAGCCTATAGCCAAATTTCTCAAGAAAAATGATTAATAAATCTCCAAAGGAAATTTGGTTTTAGATAAACAAAATAAAAATGGAGACAACTAAGCTAAGTATAACAACAAATATGCATAATAGAAATATAAAAGATAGAGGTTTGGGTGTTCGGGTTGGGCCCTAACCCAATGGAACTAAGATCCCTTAAAACACACTCAGACTATGATCCTTTATTTATACAAAAATGAGTGAGGGAGAATCCTCCTTGGAAGGAGTATTGCTTCCCTCCAAAACCCCTATAAAAGTGGATCTAGACTCTTGAGATTCTCCTAGTCACTAGGTGTAGTAAATTCCCAATAGCCAACTGAATTTTAGGTGAGTTAATGTAGGGAATAAGTCTCTTATATTTCCTCCAACTAGTCTCCATCTTACTTTTGCACAATAATTGCTCTTTGTCCTGCAAATTCAATATTTTAGGCTACATGATATGACAAATATTCCTTAACTTCCCTAATGAACACATGATATCTCAAAAAGATGTTATCAAATGCAGAGAGAGATAAAAATATGTTGAAGGATGGCCAAATGGGTGTTGATTTGTACCTATGTAGGAGGACCATCATTTTCCTCGTGTCAATTATTGTGACAATGGATTAGGAAATGGTCATATGAGGACATACTTTGGTGAAACTAGGTGGAGTATGTGCCTCAGAGAGGTGGTTGCATCCTATTGAATTCCTATTAGAATTATGGTCTAATCTAGTGGAGAGATAGAGCTTACATGTTAAGGCCTTCGTATTTTAATAATCTTCGTTATGATGATGTTATAATCGATGATGGTTATCAATTTGGATCCTTTCTTATAAAAAATTTCAACATGATAATATCAGGATAAGTCATTATGAATACCTCCATCGTTAAGAGGGAGTGGTGGAAATGTAAGTAGGTTCAATATTCATAATTATCATTGTATGAATACGTATTTTATGTAAAAACAATAGAAGAGAAAATTATTAATTTCTATCATGTTATTCATGCTTTATTTTGGTTAAAATAAAATGTAAAAGAGCATGTTCTTATTCTTCAACCTATCCAAAGGATGTGTCCCTTCACATGAGAAAAAGACTATATATTGGTAGCTATTCTTCACCTTTTTTAGCTACAAAAATTCACATCTCATGTGCAACAGAGAATTTGGAGCTATATTACTACGGTATATGAGTTCTCTATGGCACTATACTTCTATGGTATGCAAATTTATTATGGAACTATAATTTTGTGATGATACAATCATTTGTGGCACCTTCTTTCTCTATGACATACCATTTTTCTGAGGATTATACTTTTCATATCATCACTTCTGTGGATCCTAGTTTTCTATGGAATTATACCGTTGTGGATATGAGGTTTTGTGAGACTACACTTCTATGGATTTGAGCTACTTGAGACATATTTTTTTATCTATTTAGTGTAAGATTTAAGAAGACCATCATCTTTGTGTAATGTGAGCTTTAAGAAGAGCATCATCTCTATGTAATGTGAGATTTAGAAAGGCCATCATATATATGTAATGTGAGCTATAGTAATACTACCATTTCCGTGAAATATGAGCTATAGGAAGAGTATTATTTATGTGTAATGTGAGCAACCTAAAGAATTGCGGGGTGAGAAATCTAAAGATATGCATGTGGCAAATTGGTTGACTATACTATAGACAAAACATGATATATTTTAGAGGGCTAACCTAACACATAGATGATTGGTTAGTTTGAATTCAATTTCTCTTTTTGATGAAGAATCTATAAGGAAATGATTGATGGGTTTTACCCTTGAGGGTTTTTTCCCTAGCCTCTAACCTAATTTATAGTGTTTCTTTTCCTTTTGTGCATTTTGCTTGTATAATTGATGACCTAATTGATTGAAACAAATGCTAAATTAAAAACATATATAGTAGTCACATGTAATTATAATGATAAGAAATGCATGCTTTCAATTGAATTTACAATAACCCCTATTACATAATTAAAGAAAAGTATAATTAAAAGGGTATTCCAATGTAATTTATCATTTATTGTTGAATTTATATGGTTTTGAATGAATTTAAGAAATTAATCCTAACTAGGTCCAGTAATGAAGGTCATGAAGAAAGTTGAGTAACCCATGTAGGTTCACGTAAATACACTCCATTGTTGGCATAGATGTGCACCCTCAAATTTAAAAAAACCACATGGATATTTTTAGTGATACCCCCAAGACGGTTTTCCACCTATTAGACCAAAATTACAATCAACAATAAGTGCCTAGTTGGAATCCCATGTAAGCGATTGTTGACACCTAATCATCGGAATTGGGTGAACATAATGTAAATAAATAAATAAGTAATATGAATAGTCATCAGGAGACGAAATGAACAGTCTCTCCCTCATTTATATAATGAAGACCAACGTGAAGGAATAAAATATATGAATCAATTTCGCTTTGAGGAGTTACTGCCTGGCCTGATATGGTATCAAAGCCAGCTCCCAAAATAGTTGTAACTCCCTTCTGCCTACTGCTCTCTATCCACTACCCCTATGTGCTCTATCTGCCATAATTAATTCTGAATCCTCTAGCCTGACAGCCTCAGACCTAAAAGCCTTCTGAATCATTGTTACGAAAGTGTTCATCCTTGAGGTTGTGCTGCTGCGAAAGTTTACTGCATAGTTGTAGACTTGCGAGCAGCCTTGCTAGCAGTGTGGGTGGTAAGCTGCCTGCTTGATACATGGATACTTCATATGAGGATTTGAAATAACAACCTTGGGGTTTTTGGTAGAGCCTCGCCTCTAGACCACGCTAGAGAGAACTGGTGCCTCCACGCATTTGTATGGTATATAACGTTGGCTTTTTGGCATATAACATTGGTTTTTTGGCATATAACGATATTTATGCTGGCATTGTGGTTTATTAATATTGTTGTTATTATATGCATTAAAGTTCACGACATTGTATTAATGATAGTCTTATTGAACGTTGAAGTTTTATTGCATCTTGAGCGCTAGTCCACTGGTCAAGTCATTTCTCTTGCATCTTGAATGCACATGGTATGCATTGAATATTAAACTATTTTGAACACTGCTCATGGCATCTGTTAAATGCGTATGAATGTTGATTTGAGCCATGCATATGAAATTTGATTTGAACCATGTATATGAAAGCTAAATGTGTTGAAAGTTGATTTGAGCCATGCGTATGAAAGTTAAATGCATTGAAAGTTGACTTGAGCCATGCGTTGAATGAAGCGTTGTCTTATGATATGCGTTGAGGCCTGACACGGCTGATATACCGACTACGTCTAACTTGAAAGTTGCATTGTTCATTTTGTTGAATTTAAGTTGGGAGTGTTGTGTGAAGGACCACTATATGATGTTGGTATCATGCTGTTGGAACGCTATTGGAACCCTAATATATACCTGTGTTGTATGCGTTGTAAAGTTTTGTGTCGATCGTTGTACAATTTTTTATATATTTATGGTATATTTAGGCTGCCATGTATATATATATATATATATATATATATATACACACACAATCACTCACCATATATTTTGGCTGTCTCACCCATATATTCTATACTTTAACGCTATCCAGATGAATTCCAATTGACATTTGAATTTGTTGTCCCATCATACCAGAATTATTTTTTTTCCCATTAAGAGTAAAAGTTTTGCAGCATAAGTTTTTTTGTTACAGTATGCATTCAATCATATCCATCGTGGGAATAGTTCTCACTAGCAAAGAGAACTATCCTGAGTGGTCCCGGATGATAAAACACATGCTCATTTTCAATGAGTTGTGGAAAGGAGTGTGTGTTGGAGATGGAGACAAAGAGCCAAAACAACCTACATCAAACAAAGAGCTCGTCATTTGGGAAAACAAGAACAATAAAGCTTATGCATTAATCATAGCATCTGCAAATGAAGAGGTGAGTCGCCATATTTCGCCATTTTCAATTGCTTTTGAAGCCTTATAAAATCTGAAAGAACTCTATGACTCAGATTCTACACTTGAAGTTGTTCAACTCATGATTAAACTCTTCACTCTTGAACTGCATGATAATGATCCTCTTGTTCTTGCATCTGAAGTAAAGTCTGTAATGCATGATATCAAATCCACTAAGGTTGAATTGAATATTCCTTTCATCACTTTTCTCAAGGAACTTTATCCTACTTACTCCAACAACTTGAGTCATTGCAAGCAAATGGAAACATCAAAGATATCACCTTTGACTCTCTTGTGAAAAATTTTGCTATAAGAGAGAAAGATTTTGGAGATAAAACAACCCCTAAATCTTTTGAAGAGGTTGTGTGCCTTTCTCATAAAGAAAAGCATCCTACTCAAGATTCTTCAAGAGGAAGAGGTGGTCAAAGAGGAATAGGAAGATATTTTAGAGGTAGGGGGGATAGAAACTCTTAAGGAGAAAAGGTAGATTTGCACTGCATATGCTGCAAAAGAAATGGATCACATGATGCCTTTACATGCAAGTTACCATGGGACAAAATTGAGCAGCAAAGAAACCAACAAAAGGGCAAAACTGATGATACAGACAAACGTAAAGCACCTAAATCCACTCACTATGTTGTGGCACAATATAATATTGGAGTAAATGAAGATTTATTTAATGCTTCACTTTCTTCTTGGAAAAATGATTGGTTGCTTGATTCAAAAGCAACCTTCCTGATGACTCACAAAAGATTTTTTTGAAGAATTTACTGACAATGTTGATGGAGCAGTATACTTTGCAGACCAATAAAAAATCCAACCATCAAGGCTTGGCACAATCAGGCTTAAACTGCCTAGTCTTCCATACTTTCTTCTGCATCAAATTCTATATCTCCCACAGCTCAAGAGAAACTTGTCGTCCTTGGCCCACATCCACCAGCAAAGTCACTCCATTCATATGTTTGATGGCATGCTTGAGGTAAGAAAAGCATCTGACCACTCACTTGTCATGAGGGGAATAGAAGAAGAAAGGCTTCTCAGGATGCAAGGAACCTCTGCTCGTGCACAACATTTCTCATACAATTCTCATTATGAAGAAGGTACACTTCCATCAAGTTTATTATGGCATGCTAGATTTGGGCATTTGAACTATGACAGTCTCTGCTTGTTGAAGAAAAAAGATGTTGCTGGTTTTCCTACAATTCCTAGGAAACTTAAGCGATGTGATGCTTCCATTTTAGGAAAGCATAGGAAATAGTCTTTTCATGATCCACATTCAAGAGCACATAGAAAAGTTGAACTCATTTATTTATATTTATGTGGTCCAATGCCTGTTCCTTTTTCAAATGGAAATAAATATATGATAACATTTATTAATGACAACACGAGAATATGTTGTGTTTATTTATTGAAGAACAAATCTGATGCTTTTCAAACATTCAAGAACTTTCATAAATGGATTGAAAATGATGCACAATCTCATATTGGTTCTATTTGCACTGATAATGGAAAAGGATACAAATCAAATGAATTTGAAAACTATCTTCGCCAACATGGGATCAAACATCAAACAACTATGCCTTATAATCCCCAACATAATGGTGTAGCTAAAAGAATGAATAGGACAATCTTAAATATGGTACGATCCATGCTCCCTTCAAAAATGTAAAGATAATGTTTTGGGCTGATGTTGTTCTATGTGCTGCATATATAAAGAATAGATGTCCATCTAATGCTATTAGAAACAAAAATCCATATGAAATGTGGTATGAACATGTTGCTTTGGTAAAGCATCTCAGGTTCTTTGGTTCCACCTGTTATTCCTTGATACCAAAGGTACATAGAAACAAACTTGGTGCTAGAAGTCGTAAATGTATATTCCTCGGGTATTCAAACACCTCAAAAGCATACCATCTCTATGATGAAGTAAATAAAAAGTTTGTTGTATCTAGAGATGTAATTTTTCTTGAATTATCCAAAACAGACAATGTTGTTGAGCGGCAACTTGATCGCTTGGATAGATTCACAAAAGAAAAATCATTTCAAGAATTTGATAATCATATTCCACATCTTGAAGGGGGAATTCCTATACTAGATCAACATGTGGAATATTCTTCTGAAGAACACTCTCCCCTGCATGAAACTCCAGCAATGGATGATGCTTTAAGTGATTTGATTGACAGAATTGGGAGAATCAACCTTGATTCAGTCCCAACTCAATCAGTGGAGCAGCCTGGACCATCTGAGAAAGGTCCCCCAAAGTGGCTGACGAAGACACTTGAAAGTGTTCATTGTAGAAATTTTGAATAATTTAACACATATTCAACAGAGATTATCCTGATCATGTACTATTGCAGAACATACACAATACATAAGCTCCTCTACGTTGATCATCAATATAGCAGCATCAATAACAATAAAACATCAAGAGCATTCACACATTAACACAGTATGTATCCGGGGAAAGAATCTCGCTAAAAACCCCAACTATCTGTATATTAATGATTGAGTCGTGTAACATTACAAAGTATAATGCTTATCACAAGCAATCCAGTACCAGCTCCACCTGTTACACACAATACAGCTCAGATCTGAATCAATCACTGGCTCAAATCTCTTCCGCTGCTTGCCTGCCTCCGCTGCTCAATACCTGCACAAGAACCGGTGATAATACCAAGGCAGCCACGTCTTTCCACTACAACAAATCCTGTGATTAGCATCCTTTTTTACTTCTTTTTTTGCATCTAGAGCCCATTTTTGGTGCTATTTGCATCCATTTATCAAATATGGTGCAAAACTTGACACAAAATTTGCATCGAGTTTTGCACCACGTCTTACACCAAGTTTAGCACCAGGTATTGCAATAGGTTTTGCACCACATTTTGCACCAAATTTTATGCCAAGTTTTGTGTCATCCTTTGCACCAAGTTTTGTTCCAGGTTTTGCATCAAGTTTGGCACCTAATTTTGTTTGACATACTTTTGCATCCTCATTTGCATCCACTTTTTGCACCTACACTTGCATCAACTTTTGCATCGACTTTTACATCCTTTTTTGCATCCTTTTTTAAATCATTTTTTGCATCCATTTTTTCATCCATTTGTGCATCCCTTTTGTGCCAAGTTTTACATCGAGTTTTGTGTCTAGTTTTGCATATAATTTTGCATCCACTTTTCCATCTTGTTTGGCATCCATATTTACATCCTCTTTTGCATCTATTATTGTGCCCACTATTGCATCTAATATTTTTGTGCCACAATTGGCGCCTAGTTTGGCACCTCCTTTTGCACCCACTTTTGATTATAATTTTGCATCCACGTTTACATCCTCATTTGCGTCTAGGTTTTCATCAACTACTACAT
>APFE031626215.1:80178-95411 GCA_000404065.3 Pinus taeda | reverse complement strand
TGTTTTTTTTGTTGGCTTTATATCATTATTGTTAGGTCGGCTGGGTTATATTCTGACTCCTTAGACTCCCTATATATAGAAAGGAGGTTTTGTCATTTGAATCATCAAATAATCATTCATTTGTGTAATGTAAAGGAGGTTTCCCCCTTGAAGAGGTTGAATTCTAAGGCATTGGTCTATCTTTTCTATCTTTTTGTGAGCTGGTTTCATAACAAACAGCAATGGCACAATTGTCTAGGTTGGCCTACAAGAACAATTGGCACCCCCTCCAATGCATATAAATATTATTTAAGGCACTCCTCATTTGGAATCATCATCAACCCATCATTCTTATCTATCCTCTTTCCATTGGTTCGTACAACTCTAAATTGTAGGTTAACCTCACACTTGCGAGGATACGTTTATTTCTATTGACCAAGTTTGACTTAATGTTTGGGCTACTTTAACCAGTGTTGACTAGCTTGGAAAAAGTTTGTTTGAATTGTTTTCTTACCTATTTCAGAAGGCTATATTGATTGGTACAAAATATGAGGATATCTTGGCACTTTGACCTACATTGATCATAGGCTTGACTGCATAGTTTGACAGTAGGGAATCTCTCTCTATTGACCAAGTTTGGCTACTTAGATTGGAATAGTTTTGACCTCTACTTAAACAACATTAAAGTTCAAGTTTGTTGACTATTTACTGAGATCTTGCATGGTTTTTTTTACCATTGACTTAGACAGGTTAGGGAAAATTTGACTACTATTGACTTGGACAAATTTGCAAACTTTGACTTTAATAAGAATTGACTTGGGACAAATCTGCAGAATTTGACTTTAACCATAATTGACTTGGGACAAATTTGGCTATTAGCTCATCATTTGAAATTGGTCAGTTGAATTTTTTGGTTTGTAAAAGGATTGAATTTGACCCATTGATTTTGGAACATTTTACTCTGTACTGATCATTTTTGACAATCTAATAAGAAGAATAATTTGATAGGGTTTTCCCTCTCGTGGGTTTTTTCCCTAGTATTTGACCAATTCTTTGTCTTTTGTCATTGCTTATGATTTTCCCTTATTATTCATTGCAATTATTAGTTCGATCTACAATTTCTATTGATTACTAGAAGATTAAATTGATTGCTAATTGAATTTAAGAATTGGGCTAAAGTGATTGTAACAACATAGAAAAATGGAAAATTAACAAATGAGAAGCAATAGAAATGGGTGACCAAGGTAAACACTTATGATTTTGATATTGAGTATATGAAGGGAAATAAAATTATTGTTGTTGATTCCCTTTCTAGGAAACTAATAGCGTGTTAGCTTATGGATATTTTAGTTGATTGGAAATCACAACTTCTGGTGGAATATTCCAAGAATAAGTTTTCTTGTGATTTTATGGATGGTCAACTTCATGATGATAGGTACAAAGTGGTGGATTAAATCATATTCTACAAGGAAGGAATATACTTAGTCCCTGAGTCCACATGTAAGGAGAATATTATGAGGGGTATTCATGATACACCCTAAATACTTCAAAAATTACAAGTGTTGACTTTTCAAGTGCAATATAGACAAACACATATTTTCTAAAATTGATAATCACTTCTAATTATATTGTTATTAATTTAGCAATTCCATATTATCATTAATTAATTACGCTTTAGAAAATTCAACCATAAATGAAATAGGGAAGTATAAATCATAGTATAATAAAAATGCACAAACGAAATAAAAAATTTACCTTGGGAAAACCCTGACCAAGGAAAAACCTAGCAAGATTTTATTAAGAGAAATTACACAATTAAACAAAAGTACAATCTATTTTTCCCAGTAAAATTTGGTCAAACAAGACCAATAACTAACACAGGTCAAACCTGGTTAAACTACCTAAATTAGCCTCATTCAACCTACAATCAAACTGCCTAGAAATAGGATGAACTTCAACCTCTTAAAGCTACCTAGAAAACTTGGTCTATTGCCCAAAAAGGTGCCCAAAATATTTCATCAACTAATCAAACCCTACAGCCCACACATGTGAGGTCAACATTGGTCAAAGTGATGATATTTTATAGGATTTTTCTCCTTGGTAAAATCAACTCCTTCCTAATATTTCTTCTCTCTCATCTACATGTGTGAATAGAAGAATAAATGCTTATGAGATGATCTAAATTAGTCTCCAAGTGATGAGGTCGGATGTAAATAAATATTAGTTTAGGGTGCCCCAAAAGGTGTGTCTCCTTGGCTAGGCCGACTTGAATTTTGGAGGAAAAATAAATTCAAATTTTAATTTTAAATTTTCTCCTTTTTATTTTCCTTTAAGGGCTAACTTGAGTAGTTGGGGAACACCGGCCACAACTACCCAAAAATAGGCACTTCCTCTTAGCTAGGGAGGTATTCACCTTGACTTCTTAAGATTTCCACTTTGTTGAAAATTTAATCCTTCCCAAGAAAATATTGAATGAGATTGCTATGCTAATGCATCCATCAAATTCATGTGGAAATCATTCTGCATCAACATCATGCAAAGGATCTTGTCATCTACTAGTCAAATCCCCTTTACAAACTAATCTAGTCATCCACTAGGAAAATCCCTATGTCATTATGGTTAGAACCTTCTAACTGAGGTCAAAAAGACTATTATCGGGTCACTAGCTCAAAAATCCATCAATTGGAGCAAGGTAAATACCTTTAACCAAAAAATAAATGGTGAAACCCTAGGCCAATTACCATTCCTGCATGCCAATTAAATGGAAAAACACTTTCCCAATGCTAAAGGCACTCACTCTGCCCACTAAACCAAGTACCTCATGGAAATATTTTCAGAACCTTCTAAATTGAAGAGAGCTTTGGGCCTTGATGCTCTTTGGACCATTCTCCCTAGCCACATTACATGGCAACGTAGTCAATACCTTTGACTTAAGGAGAATGTCTACCCTTGATGCTACAACATCAACACTCCCTCTCACTAAGGGAGACATTATCAACTACTCTAAGCTTCTCCCTAAGCATACAAACTTCATCTTGGGACAAAGACTTTTTGAGAATGTCAGGATCCTGCTCATTCATAGAAATGTACTGGAGCCATACTACTTGCTTTTGTACCATGTACTAGTACTTGATCTCAATGTGCTTTGACATGTCATCACAATTGTATCCAGCACTTGATAAAAAAAAATCTTCAATGAGCTTTTGAAGCCACGTTGATTCACAACTCATCAAACTAGCTACAATATACTCATGCTCTACAATTCTGAGTGTGATAGATGTTTGATTCCTACTCATCTATAATATCATAGGAGAACTCAATATTAATGTGCTCTTCTTATATTCGACACTCTCTACCCAATTTGGATTTGTATATAATTACATCCATTAGAGAAATTTTGAGGTCTTAAATAGGCCTCCTAAGGAATATTATGAAATAATAGTGGAAATAATAAAATAAGATTAGATAACATCATCAAATTTTAGAGGGAAAAAAGGAAAAACTACTTTTCAACTTATCTCTCTATGGTTTTACTCCAATTTCGAGTGGGATCACTTGTTGGGTGCAAAATTTAATTTCTCATCCAAGGAGTACCCATGTTGCATTTTTTCGATGGACCCTACTACACGGAAAATGAAAAATACATGAAAAAATGTGATTTCAATCACATTTTTCATGTAGCAAGGTCTATTGAACGTATGCAACACGGGTACTCCTTGGATGATGAATTAAATTTTGCATCCAACAAGTTCTCCCATTTGAAATTTAAGAAAAATAGTTAGGAGATAAGTTAGAAAACGAGTTGAAAAAGTTTTTTTTTTTTTTTTTTACTCCAAAAATGGTGAATCGCCCCGCATGGTTGATATCATCATTATGAATCTTATTGATTATTATAAATTTGATTTTGGTTATACATTTTTTTTTTAGGCCCATTTTAGACCTCAAAATTTCTCTAATGTGGACTTCACCATATCTTAATCCATATCAAATTGTACCATGTTGGTACAACAATACATGTTCTGCCACATTCCTTGGCTCAACCATAACTGATCGACTTCCTTCACTGGATCCATCACCACAATTTATTTCTGATTAGCCTAACTAGGTGATCCCTTTAAAACAAATCCTCTTTCCTACTTCCTCTACCATTGTCGTTTCCTAGTTTCCAAAGCATAATTGTTGTTTTGTATGGTCCATTAATAGAATGAATACTACTCTTAGTGACCTTCCTATCTCTAAGCATATAGTCTAGCAATATATTGGTCCATCATTTGAGGGATCTCAATAGTATACTTTCCTTGACCAAGGAAACAATGCATCAAATTTAGATCCTTCATCTCAAACTTAGAGGTTAAATATCTCTAACACTGAAATAGGGTTTGACTACTCCTCTATCGTGAAAGAAAATCCTTCTGCTCCAATAAAAAATAAGTCATATAATAACAATATCAACCAAGACTCATCATATATCCATCAATATGATAATATCATGTCAGAGGTCCATACAAAATTTTCTTTAGTCTACAAACATGAAATTCCCTTTCATGTACCTCAAAGACCTGAGGTGATTGTATGTACACTTCTTCTTCCTCAATCAAGCTAGTGGGGAAAGTAGTCTTTACGTCTATCTGATGTAACCTATAATCCATAATAGAAGCAATAGAAATAATAATTCTAATATAATTGAACCTAGAAACTGGAGAAAATTTCTCCTCATAGTCCTCTCTCTCTTTCTGGGGGAACCCTCTTTCCATGAATCTCACTTTGTACTTCTCTATGGTATAATCTATTGCGTGATTGATCTTATATATCCACTTGGAAGCCACCACTAACTTCCCTTCATGCCTCAACACAATTAATTCCATCATGGCATCCTTCAAACATATTGGTCTACCTACTCTTTCTGAACTAGGAGCTCTTTTGATCATCGTACATGGTTTTGGATGTTAATAGAATTTCTCCCTCTTGAATACGAATCACTCTACCTGAGTGTATGCTCAACCCTGGCAGAATTCTCTTATCACAAATTTTTATTCATTCTTCATGATGCTTCTATTTGCTACCAAATCTTTGGAAACCTTCAAGATGTAGCTGCAAACCTCATTATGGAAGAGACGATTATAACCAAGAAAAAGATACAAAGACAAGAGGCTAACTAAAATAATATTAACCAAAGAAGGAAGGATATGAAATACTTGTTTTTTGATCTAAGGATTCTAGGGAATTGTAAACTCATTCTTGATCCTTGCCTTCTTGCTGAAATAATTGAAATCCATCTGCAAACTCATCAAGCTAGAAATGTTCATCCGCGTCCTCATCATTGGCTACTAATGTATGTGGCTTTCCTTTCCTTCCTTGCATGAATTATATGAGCTAGGGTTTATTTATTCTTTAGATATCCAACCACACTAAACACTCATCAATATGATAACATCAACACCAAATCCACCCTTGGATCTCTTAGTTTAATTCAATACTCCATATATGTCTATAGGGTTTACAAACCCTAAGTCTTCTAGTTCTTGTACCAAGTTGTCCTTTCCCTTGTAATACATATTATGATATATGTAATAGTCATATTTTAACTTATCATAGTCATCAAAAAATGAACCAACAATAGCACATGGTCTTGTCATAATGTCAACTCTAAGCCCTGACATCAACATTCATATTGTTTTTCTTAGCATCCATTACTAGCAATCAAACATTGAATTAAAACGCATAGATAAATATAATATATATTTGATGTCACACTTCAATATTGACCAATTATAGCACTATCACAAAGAACAACTGCAATAATATAACATGGTTATGAAGGAGCCTTTCTCCTCATCTACCTCTACCTCTAAAGAAAATTCCTTGGTGGATCAATCAAAGATGTGCCATTTGATCAAATTTCAAATAATAAAAATTAACATATCTCAAAAACAATGCCATATGCCATATACCAATATGCTCTGACAAGGATCAAGTAATTTCACCATATCTTAACCATTACAATTTTTATTTCAATAGTATATACAAGGCATCTTCAAATTAACCTTTTCTTCTCAAAAAAAAATGTATCAAGATTAGGAAGCAATAGAGATGCCCTCATCTTCTAAATTGAGTTGCACAAATCATATCCATACCATGTGTTACATAATTTGAAGGCAGAGATTGAAGTACTTACAAATCAAATATTCCTTTAAGGCTAATAAGACCTTGAATTGTTTTTCAAACTTGGTCTACCTTAGGAAACCTTGGAATTCGAATTGCCTCAACCTCCTTAGAATTTTAGATCAGCTTCAAAGTTTCTCATATTCATAAGATCCTTAAAACTAGCCTCAACTAAACTCAGACCAAGACTGGAGAAATTTCTTGAGGAAAGTTGATTTTTTTCTCAAAATAGAATGCCTGATAGTGAGCCAAAGATGCTCTAGTTCTACCCTAATACAGGGCCGAATTTTTACCTCAAAGACAGGGTTGAATTAGGTTCAAATGGTGGCTGAAATATTCATCAGACAAGGGTCAATATAGATATGAAACTTCATTCATTACAAGTCCAAGACTCATGCTTCATATGCTCCTTAATTCTGCCACGAATAAACCTTTTAGAATAAAGAATGGATGTCTCCAAGTTCTGTCAAGGAAAAGGCCACATAAAAGGCCTCACTCTTGCCTCAAATATAATCAAAACTTTTATTCCTTAGGATTTGGCCTCCACGGGGCTACTATGGCCCTAACACAAGTTTAAATTCATCCTATAATAGACCTCATATTAGTTCGAGTTTCTGTCTCAGTGATAGATCAAAACAAAGATAACTTTGTTAATTTTTATGGCTAAATTATTCTCTGCTAAAGATAATTACATTTTCAAACTTTTAAACATTTTCATATAACATTCACCCCATAACATCATTTCATCATTATCAATTATGTAGAGATAACAATAACATGAATAATGTTGAGGAACAATAAAGAACAATAGAATAAAAACATGCATAATAGAGACACTAGGATTTAGGATAGAGATTGGGAGAAAACCCTGCAAGGGGGAAAAGACAACCATATTCTTCTTCTTATATACTCATAAAATTTTGGTAAGTAAAAATATCATGAGACATCAATCACATTAGACCACCTAGGGCCAATCCATTAGCAGACTATATCATATTTTCATAAGAGCATACTATACATCACTGTCACTCTCATACTTCATAGTTGTTTTCATAGGATTTCTTCCATCATTTTCATATCATCCTCATGGAGTCAAAGTATACATTAGAGTGTATTTTTCATATTCCATGGGTCATTTCCATGCATCAAATTCCATGTAAATCATTGTCACATATAAGGAAAGCTATTATGAAGATCAAGGGAATTGTCAAATTCATTGAGGTCAATACTATTTATATATGTATCAATATCATTTTCAAAACCCTGCTATATTCTTCATACATCATTTCATAAACAAAAGTATAAAGCATCATTGTCATAAGACAAGGTCACTATTATGTCAAGGGTTTCTCTGTCAAATATAAAGAATATCTATCCAAAAATGTTACTGCATTATATAATTGTTCATACATTAATTGCAAGGTTAATAATATATATATATATATATATAATATATATATATATATATATATATATATATATATATACTAGCCATACCATACTGTGATCCATAATGGAATGCCACAAAGTCAAATGTTGATGCCACATAGTCAAATAATATCACTTGTAATATAATTTGATACCAAAGAGTCAAAGGATAAATCAATTCGATGACACAAAGTCAAATCGTGATGTCACATATTTAAATGATACCATAGAGTATAATGACACCACGATGCCACAAAGGGTATAAAGTGTAGTGATTCCATATTAGATAGATGCCACGATATAGATCGATGCCATACGAAATTGATGCAAGCCACTATCAGTTGTGAGCCACTGTAAGTTGTTGATGCAAACCAATGTTAGTTGCAAGCCATTGTAATATCATTGATGCGAGTCAATATATATTGTGAACCTCATATACAATGAACCATAGATATTAGTTGTGAGCCAATGTAATTATATGCAAACCAATTGAACGAGCTACGATAACAATGTGAACCAATAGAAAGATCCATTGTAACAATGCGAGCCAATATAATGAGCCATTGTAGCAATGTGAACCAATAGAATGAGGCATTGCAATAATACGAGTCAATTGTTATAGAATGATTGCATTGTGTATACAAATGTGATCCATATAGAAATAAAATGAGCCTCAAAAGAATACAATATGAGCGATAGGGAGACATGTGAGCCACAATGAATTATGTACCAATGCAAATTACAAACCATAGAGAATAATTGTGATCTTATGAACCAATGTGATCCAAGTTTGTGTCTTTGATGAGGCATAAAAGGGTCGAATATATAAGCTTCTATATGGTTTGAATGGATGCTATTATTTGTGGAATTGACCTAAGTTTGTATTATAAAAATTTATTATTTTCCACTTAATTATTTTACATGGATTCCTGATGGGTCAACTTTGAGGATTACTTTTCCCAATATGGAATTTTCCATGTCAAATGTTAATGAGAGGAGCATTAAACCAATTTTCACATATTAATAATAATATTTTTCTTTGTTCAACGGAATTCTTCCTTTGGGGTGAGATGGGATTCTTTCGAGGTAGATGGGTTTCCTATGAGGAAATTCATCCCGAAGCTACCCAAATTTCAACAATACCTCTCAACTACGAAGGAAATTATTTCCATCTGCATCATAAATCTCATATTAGATGTCTCATCATCACTACTTCATGTATCATCATGTCTCATCTCGTCTCATCTCATCTCATCTCATCTCATAGAAGAAAAATAATATATGTTTGACAATAGGGGAAATTGATTTACCACAAGGGTAAAGATCCTCTAAGCCCCACTAGTCTCCAGGTTAAGTTCCATGACCTTCATCCCAACCAAAAAATTATGTCTTTATCTAAAGAAGAAGAATCATCATAGGGAAGATTAATTTGCCACCATATATCAATGACAATAGGTAGGATACCACTTACCATGAGAGGTAAGGGTCACAACTATCATATTGTCCCTTGATCTCCCACCTTGACCCTCAATAATCAAGTGGTATAACACTTACATCCTAATGACAAATACCACTTGTCATAAATGACAAGGATTAGACACGTCTAAAATCTGCTCACCCATTGGCCAAATGGGTGGTAATATCGACAAACCCAACTTGTGGGTAGGATGCATACTAAGGTGTACTCAGTCAAGTCTTGGACTTGAAAATAGGAAATAGATGCCACTTTCCATAGGTGGAAAGGATCAGACATGACTTTGGAATAGATACAACTTTCCATAAGTGGAAAGGATCAGACACACCCTAGAACCCTCAACCCTAAGAGCTCCCCAACTCCATTCCCCTCCCAGGAGCTCAAACAGAGGGGAAGATCATAGCTTAGTGTTCTCGATCATCCTTGATCACTTCACGAAAGGGTCACATCCACCAACCCAAGCTACTATCTGAAGACCAAGAACTTCCATTTCGACAAAGGATTGGTAAGAATGTCATCTATTTGTTGATCAATTGAAATGTGATGGAGTCTTACAACTCCTCTCTACACCATATCCCGTATATAGTGATATTTGATCTCAATATGCTTGGATTTGTTGTGGGATACAATATTCTCTAAAATTTTGATCCTACTCTTATTGTTGAAGTATATCACATTTGTATTCAATACCTTCTTCAATATCTCTCCAAAGAGCTTCCTCAATAATACTACCTCACAGATAACCATGCTAGCAACAATGTACTTAGCCTCAACCGTGCTAAGTGAAACAAGCTTTTGCTTCCTTCTCATCCAATATATCATGGAAAACACCAAGCTAAAATAGTTCCTAGATGTGCTCTTCCTATCAACAACATTTCTTCCTAGTTAGCATCAGTATATCCATGAAGTTCGGTAGTGTATTTCAGTCCATGATTAATAATTTCATGTAGATATCTTAGCACATGTTTAGAAACAATCCAATATAAATGTATAAGCTCTATTTAGCTCAGGGAACATGTTGCAAAGAAAAGGATCCATCTAGTTTCCTGCTTATCATAGGATCCATAAAATTTGTATCTGAAGAGGAGTATCTCTCAAGTGCTTCACTTTAATCTATCATGCAAAATCTCTGACATCATACTTAACAAGGAAAGCCTCATCATCTCTTTGTTTCACTTCAAGCTTGAAGAAAGGTAGGCATATGTTGGGCCTCCAAAATATCATCCACTTTTACCCACATTTCCATCAATTTACCCTCATTATGTAACTCTGTAGCCCCATAACCCTACATTAAGTAACCGTTTTCATGATTATATGGGTTTATCATTATTATTTTCCAAGTCACTTATTTTAAGTATTTTAAGAGAACTTATGATTAAATATTAGGAAATTAACATGTTTTCATATATATCTAAAAGTGGTATGATTTTTGTGATATTGTAGGCCTACTTGGAGATTATAGAAAGGTCCTATTTGGCCACCCAACCACAAATTAGAATTTAAAATTGCAACTCATGAAGATTTGTGGAATATTTGTAGAAGATGTGGATCATTAACTAAGCACATTCAAAGGAGAATAATCATGAATGTTTTGATATGTGTCTCTTATCAAAACAAAGAGAGAATTTTAAGAGGATTTGTATCTTATATTTTTAGGTGATTGGTTGTAACCACAAACGATAAAAGTGGATTTAGGATATATTTAAGGATCTATATTTATTGAATAGTTATCTTCAATTTTTGTATAAATAGGAGTGCATCCTTTATACAAAGGGTTCCAAGTTACAAGTTCCATATTTCAGAGTTCCATCCAAGATGTAATTTGTAAAGTGGGGATAGAGAATAAGATATTTTTTCTTGTAATATCTCTAGAGCTTTTCTCCAACTTCATTTTATGAAATGCATACTATTGTTTTGATCTCCAAGATGTGATAATTGTTCGGTGTGCTTGCTAAGGAATGGAGGCCCCCCATAAACCAGAATTTTCACATCTCTTTATCATTTGTTGTAAATATTGGTAACATTATGTAATTATGTTATTTAATTTATTTTAATTTTATTCAAGTGTGATTTTCCTTTCAGAAAGTGTGATTTTCATTTTAGCAAGTGCGATTTCCTTTATGCAAGTGTGATTTAAATTTCTTTACCATTGGATTGGAATTGGATTGGATTTATTTAATTTTCTTTGTAATTAGTTTCAATTGCATTAGATTATTATGTTCTTATAAATATCCACCTAGTACATATTGTACACGTATACCTCATTAGTTAACAAACCTTGGGTTGACAATTAATGACCGGGATTTAACTCACAATTAAATTTCCCAACATTTTGGCATTGTTGTCAGGGAGGTATACATAAGTGCTTATTTTGAAAGTTAAAAAACTCATGATAGTTGCATTCATTCTTAGATGCATGGTTAAAATCATATTAAAATCATTTATTATGCATATTAAATTTCAATCAGTTTTCAAAACTTTGTACTATTCTATGTGCACAATAGGAATTATCAACTAGTTGGAGTAACTTACAGACAACTAAGAGTTTGAAGAATGTCCTTCCAAGAACTTTCTCAAAACATAGAAACAACTGGGATATCTATCTCTCAATAATAGTATATTTTAACTGCATTCAAAAACCTGTCTATCTATCCAGCTCCAAAAGAAGATCTTTAAATCTATTTTGATTCCTTTTGTTGATATGTTGAAGAGACTAAAGAATCATGGAATACTTTTGATGGGGAGAAACCACTAGAATCTAAGATTGAGGAATGCATAACAAAGGAGGATATTTAATGTGATCTAAGCCAAGAAAGGAATAATGAATGTCATGGCGTTATTGAAAGATGGTTCTAATCAAGGATCAAGTCACATCACTCTTTCACTCTTCCTTACTTCTTGATTGTATTATCAAAACAACCAGTATTTCATGCTTTCATTTATGTTAATGCATATTTTCCAAAACTAAGCATGGATATCTTTTTACTCCTATTACGCACATGGTTACAATAGAAATATGCATACACTTGAAACCATTTTTCTATTTCCAATAGAGTAGAGTAGGGTAGAATCAATGAATAAAACCAAGTTTGGTGATTTTTTTTATTTTTTATTTTTTAAAGTTAGATTTCATTTTGTTTGCAATTTTATTTATTGGTGGTGTAGTAAGAGCCACCCCACTTACTAATAATTTGTAGGAAGATGTAGAAAGAGAAGGAACATTTGTGAATAAAGAGAACAAACAGAGTTTTGAGAGCCATGTTACACTGAATTTTGTCACCTTGACTATCTGCAGTTATATGGCCCCATCAATAGCCATATTATCCTCTTTGTCAAGCCCCATACCTCTGCTCTTCATGTGAAAACCTCAAAAGAGAGAAAGTCACTTGAAAACATGTTTATCTCTGGGTACGCAGGTTCTCTCTACTTTTCCTGCGTGTACGCACCCCAAATACACTATACCTGCGTATTTATACGCTCTGTATGCTAAAGCTTGGGTGCGTACCCCTGTAAAGGTCAAAAGGCGCGAGTTTCATCTTTAAAAAGTTACTTGTGGTCACTTCTAGAGCCTTCTAGAAGAGTTTTTGACGTGTATTGAGCGCCTCCAGATGGTTCATGCATCCCTATGATAGAGGAGCTTATCCCATCAAGAGAGGAGCTACCCCATCCAAAAGAGGGAGTATCCCATTGATGTTGGAACTGAATAACCTCCTCTAGAATACTATAAATACAGGCATTGGGCCAAAGGAGGGGAGGTTGAAAGCTGAACATTCTAAAGGGTAAATGCTGCTGGAATTAGGACTTCCATTGTTGACTTGTGAGGAGAGATCACTATCCTTCCTTGTTGCCATATTGGGAGTGGGTGAGCTTGTCAAAGTAGAGGAAATCTCTTGCTGGACCCTGGGAGGAGCTTGCACAACACCAAGGCTCAGGTTGTAATGGTTCCTTTGATTATTTAATACAAATAAGTCCATTCTTCTCAATGATTTGTTAATGAATTATTTCATGTATTCCTTGGTCAATATGATAGATATGCTTTATTTTATGAGGAATATTCAGATGCTATGTAATCGTTTGCTTTGTTAGTGTATGCAGGTCTGAAAGTGAAGGAGGAGCTCATCTGGATCAGCAAGGCTGGACTGCTACAACAAGCGTGGGACCTAAGGTAAGATCGAAAACATTTGAATTCTCGTAGAATGATGCTTATCTAGAGAAGGATAGCTCTTGTTTGGTTTGTTTGTCATTAGAGAGTCTTAGACTCCTAGGAAGGTTGGATTTGTCCGCAAATATAACTCATTCCGTCTGACAAATTGGCGACTCCGCTGGGGAATCCATTGTTGGGTTTGATTTTTCCTTTGATTATTGCTTTGACCTGAAAAGAGTCTGATTTCTTTTGCTTTTTGGCTGTTTAACTCTGTTTTTGGGTGGTTTAGCTTAGGGTCAGTTTAGATCTTAGTTTTTCTTTGTTTTACAAGAAGTACGCACCCTCTGAGTTAGACACAGTGCGTACTTGTGCGCATTGTATCTGTGCACACAGAGCGGCCACACACCTGGTTAAACAGGTTGCCTGCGTACCCTGGTAAAATTTAGAAATTTTCCTTTTTTATCAGTTTCTCCCATTTGAATTTGTTTTTCTTAGTTTTTTCTGCCCAGAACCACTGTTGACTGTCAGAAATCTTCACCTATACTTTTTCCATTAGTGTCGATAGTTTTAGTGAGATTCCCTGAGATTTTCGCCTTAGGGTTTGGTTTTTATAATTGGTCCTGTAGTGACTTTGGGTTTAGAAGTCACAAAGCCTTAGATCTCTCTGGTTTTGTTGATCTTCTTAGGAGTCGGGCCAGTCGCGAAATCTTCCCTCGTGAGCAACCTACCTTTGTGTTGTCTCTCTTGCAAAATTTCAATAAACTTGTCATTAAAGTTGCGAATTTCATTTTATAAAAGAACAAAAAGAGATTGAGTTTTGTTTTGATTAGTTCATGATTCTGCATAAACTAATCCTTGGATCGATCATTTCCAAGTAAAACACCCCAAGAATCATCCTAGTAAGCTTTTACTTCTTAGATTAAGTTGTTTAGAAAAGTTAGATTCATTTCCGTTGTTTCACTTTTTGAGTGATTTTTCATAAATTGCATAGATCTTGATTTGCTTTGATTAGATTAGTTTCATATGCTTTTCGCTAGATAGGAAAATATCAACGATCTCCTTTGCAATATTTGTTTTAGAGTAGCATTTGATATCTTTGAAAGAGAAAAGAATTTTTCATTAAGTAAAAAGTGGTCTTGTTTTGTGTGTTTTAAAAGAAAAAAGAAAATTGTTTCTTTGATTGTCTTTTGAGAAGTTGTGTTTATTGAAAAGATTGCATTCTCTCAACTCTCTTAATTAGGACTTTCATCGAAAAGAAAAGTTATCGAATCATCTTAAGTGCATTTTTTAGAGAATTGGAGTCGAGTCTACATATCATCAAGTTTCATCTCCATCACCTTTGTCCTAAAAGAACAACCTCTAAAATCAACGCTTTAATTAAAATCAACATAGAAATTTTTATTTTTCTAGGGCTCTGAAACACCAACATAGATTAGGCTAGTGTCTTGGAGTAGGTGAGTGCTTAACTATCCAAGACTATTAAAACAAACAGATAGCTTATCTTGAGATAGAATAAATCCAATTGTTACATTTGTATTCTGGGAAAGCTCCTCTTAAAGGAGAAGCACGAGCTCGTGTCCGAACCAGTGAGGGGATCAATCCTCCCTCGTTGGGAACGACGCCAGACATGCACGCATTACAAACAGTATACCTCTTTTAGAGGAGCCTGGGGATCACTTATCGGTAAACCTTGGATTGACCATTGTCAAGGAGCCGGTAAGGGGATTGAGCTTGTTACTTGCCCTTGCGTGCTGTCGGAGTGTAGACTGTTCCCACAGATATATTTGTTGCTGTTGGTAACCTTAGTGGCCATAATCCTAGGATTCTACCCAAGGTGACGGTGGTGGGAAGATCCCACTGTACCTGGAGCAGACGTCGGCTAAACTCACTTGGATTTTCTGGGGGGTTCACTTCACTCGAGACGGTTAAAGTGGAGGAACTTGGTCCAGTCTATTCATTAAGCAGGTTGCCGGGGTAACTGTTCCACCCGCTCTTTCTGTACTGAATACTACGAGGTTGGATTTCATCACCAACTAGTGTTTTTGG
>APFE031626215.1:32767-67427 GCA_000404065.3 Pinus taeda | reverse complement strand
TTTACACTCGTTAAAACGGAATTAAAAGACGGTCCTCTTACAGCCCTTTTCCGACCGAAAAAACAAGAAAAGATTGCCAGATTTTTGTCGTTTCAAATTCGATATTGGAAATAAACGACGTGTCCTTGATCGCTTTTTACTTTTCAGGTCAAAGACACTAACTATGAAAATATCCTTGGTCGCAAGATCAAGCGGTTCTCCTAGGTATTATTTTATACTTTTTCGGGCTTAGGAGACAGAACTTTACGAAAAAGTTCAATCTGGAGTCTTCTAAGTTTTTCAGACTCTCTAAATATGAAAAGCGCCGAGTTTCTCCTATACTGGACTCGTTAAAATTTCACAGTACAGGACCTGTTCTATTACAAACAGGAACGGACCGCTCCTTCTTAGGGTTCGCATCAAAAACTAAGTTGGACTCATCCGAAGGATGAGCTTACAAACAAGCATATGTTATCCTCCTCAAGCTTGTAAAAAATACAGAGGTACTTGCCAGAAATGGTGGGGGAAAAATGAGAAGAATGAGCCTATTTGATATCCTTTTGTCTCAAAAATAAAACCTTACTACCACTCTTGAACACGACACTTATTCATTCACCTGGGTTGGGAAATCCCTTGTCTCACAGTTGACCAAGATCATTTGACATCTTTAGCCGAGTTATGGGAGTCGACTTTGAGTCATTCGTCGCCAAACCATCTGTTGTGTCGTTATGTGTTCAAGAGGTCTGAAACAAAACATTCAACCGCAAAATACCTATCATTCATTGTGTCATCATTGAGTCAGTCCTTACAGCAACATTTCTTCAACTTGAACTATGATTCCGTGTTGTGGGCTTGCCTGCAACGAGTCGCTTTCTATCGACATCAGCACATTATCTAGAGATTTGGCTTAGGAATTGTCAGTACCTTGGAGTCTGCATGCATCAATGGCAGGTTTCTCGCCTTCGACGTTAGTTTTCATCATTGACTTGCGATCGAAGGATTCCATGAAATGTTTGACATCGATTCATTCATTCACATCTCATGGATTGTGCTGGGTACTTTGAGAACCATTGACATTACTAGTGGTCTCTCTCATGCTTGTTAACAGTTTTCATCATTGACTGGTAATCAAGTGGTTTCTACCATGTTCGACATCGACTCATTTATTCACATGGCTAGAATCGTACCAATTCGGGAATAGAGATGAAGACCTTGGATCTAGTTTCCACCATCCAGGCTGCGAGGAGTTTTGTATTCATTATGTTGTAGACCAATCATAAACAGATGGCTGCGTCCATGCTGTGTCTACGAGAGTCTATGATTATGATGTATTATGAAATTATTCTTGTACCAGAATAGTTAGTCCAATAGTTAAAGTTTTGATCTGAGTATGGAATGCCTACCTCAGTATGATATGATATTTTACATGTATTTTGTGTTGAAAATTGCAGGTTCCAACCGGGCTATCCACAAGATGATCCTCGAAATGATAAAGCACTTCACCCTTCTTATATGACTTAACACCCTTATCTATTACAGGTTTCGTACTTTAGGGGGCAATCTGTTACACTGAATTTTGTCACCTTGACTATCTGCAGTTTATGTGGCCTCATCAATAGCCACATTGTCCTCTTTGTCAAGCCCCATACCTCTGCTCTTCATGTCAAAACTTCAAAGAGAGAGAAAGTCACTTGAAAACATGTTTATCTCTGGGTACGCAGGTTCTCTCTACCTTTCCTGCGTGTACGCACTCCATATACATTAGACCTGCGTAGTAATACGCTCTGTATGCTAAAGGTTGGGTGCGTACCCCTGTAAAGGTCAAAAGCGCAAGTTTCATCTTTAAAAAGTTACTTGTGGTCACTTCTAGAGCCTTCTAGAAGAGTTTTTGACGTGTATTGAGCGCCTCCAGATGGTTCATGCACCCTATGATAGAGGAGCTTATCCCATCAAGAGAGGAGCTACCCCATCCAAAAGAGGGAGTATCCCATTGATGTTGGAACTGAATAACCTCCTCTAGAATACTATAAATACAGGCATTGGGCCAAAGGAGGGGAAGGTTGAAAGCTGAACATTCTAAAGGGTAAATGCTGCTGGAATTAGGACTTCCATTTGTTGACTTGTGAGGAGAGATCACTATCCTTCCTTGTTGCCATAGTGGGAGTGGGTGAGCTTGTCAAAGTAGAGGAAATCTCTTGCTGAACCCTGGAAGGAGCTTGCACAACACCAAGGCTCAGGTTGTAATGGTTCCTTTGATTATTTAATACAAATAAGTCCATTCTTCTCAATGATTTGTTAATGAATTATTTCATGTATTCCTTGGTCAATATGATAAATATGCTTTGTTTTATGATGAATATTCAGATGCTATGTAATCGTTTGCTTTGTTAGTGTATGCAGGTCTGAAAGTGAAGGAGGAGCTCATCTGGATCAGCAAGGCTGGACTGCTACAACAAGCGTGGGACCTAAGGTAAGATCGAAAACATTTGAATTCTCGTAGAATGATGCTTATCTAGAGAAGGATAGCTCTTGTTTGGTTTGTTTGTCATTAGAGAGTCTTAGACTCCTAGGAAGGTTGGATTTGTCCGCAAATATAACTCATTCCGTGTGACAAGCCAAAATTTGAAGTTAGAGATTGAATCCTTTCACTTTGTATTTTAAATTCAGATTCCAAATGAATAAAGGATTTCAATATTGTTGAGTATGATCTCTTATTATATTCTCTATGACCTGGAAGATCAGAAAATAAAATTGAATAAAGTTAGTTTTAAAATTTGGCAGTAAAATTTAGATAAGAGATCTAAATTCATACTCAAAAGTATAATTACATACTTTTACAAAGCTTAAATAGAAAAAACAATGTCTCCAATGGATCCAACACTATTGAAAACCCCTGTTTTGACTCTTTTTGCACCTCATTTGGCCAAATATTGAGTAAAATATCATTGTTTCAAGTTTCTGCCCAATTCTGTTGTTAATAATCCTACAATTCGACCTAAACCTAGCTTGTACATCCTGAATGCGGAAACTGCATGAAAACCTGGCCTATATTCCCGATCGGTGGTCGAATTTGTAGGACAGATAAATTCGCCACTAAGCCCCACTTTGGAATACCATGGTCACATGGCACCATATGACCGCGTTGAGTGTCAAAGATCCTAGGTTGAGGGCTAATGGATTTTTGTGCCCTTTCCTCCGCCAATATGGTCACATTATGGGTCATATGACACACGACTGGTCCCCAATTCTTCCTGGCCTGTGGATTCACTTGTGGTTGCATAGGACTATGATCAAGGTTGAGCTAAGACCTAGCCCTTGGCCCCTTCCTGTGGTTCTATGGCGCTGGTGTGGCAAGGGGTTAGGACTTAGCCCTCCCCCCTCCCCCAATAAGTGTGAATGTTAAAACTTAAATGAACATTCAAAAAAAAAATTAACAAGAAACAATTTTAGGTAGGTTGGTAAAGAACTTTGTTGATAGGCAACAAGTCGTGGTTTCAATTCGTATGGAGGCAGTTTGACACTTCACAAATTTTTTACCACCATGAGGAGGCCACATGGAAACTACTAGTTGGCCCACATGGCACTCCCTCATTGGGCCACCACAATAAAATTGTAACCAATGAAAAATAAACATGTTTCAACCAATCGAATGATGCCAAGTGTCAACCATCTATTGGCCAATGAAAGACCAGTCAAATTGCAAATTCATGGTCCATTTAGCGTATAGACTACTGACTAGGCATTCCTGCAGCTCAAAATTGATTTTTCTAGTTATTTACCAAAATGAATAGAATGTGATTCTGGGGGCATCCGAAGTCAGATTTGAACGAAAATAGTTGTGTTGGATTAAGGGCGATGAGATCTATGCTTTGGCGCGGGGCTCAAGTTGATCCAAGCATTTTGAATTTTGAGCATTTTCTTGATCCAAGGGATCATGGATAAGGGTGAAGTGCTAAAGAAAAAGGACAAACACAGTCACACAATTCAGCCTTCATCAAAACCTGAAAATATTAAAAACCTAACTGCAATAATTGACAAACCACCATATGAGTCTAATTGCAATATGAAAAGTGACAAGGCAGTGCAATGATCCAGATTTTTGGTAGTTGCAAAATCGACACAGTTCAATAGCTTATGCAAATTTGGGTTATAGTCTTAAGTGTGTGGAGAAGAGATCTCAAGCTCAAAATTGGTTAGAAAAACAATGAAGAAGTCACCAACAAAACACTAACAGATGATCCAAGGTATTGCTTTCCAAATCGATACAAGTGCATTTAATTTTTCTTCCTTGATTTTTTTTTGTTAGTACTATTTTTGAGTTTTTTGTGTATATATCAGATGAAGAGAGGCTAATCATCTCTCTCTCTCTCTCTCTCTCTAGCTATATATGTACATATATATATCTATATATATCCTAATATATTATATATATATATAATATATATATATATATAGGGGAAAAGACTCGAGAGTAGAGATCTGCGGGAGGAAACCCTAACTCTCGGCAGGAGGCAATGGCAACATCAATCACAGTCATTGCAGAACAAGGCCGCAGCACCTCATTACCAAAACTTCAAGCTGATTTCTCGGTGCCCATCTCCTCCCCTGAAGCCCACCTCGCCATCGGATCTGGTGCGATTCATGCCTCTCCACACTACTGGCTCCAGTTCAACGCTACCAAGCCCTTGCTGATGGTCAAGCCTAGATCTGAATTGGGCACCGCATATAACCTGTCCAATTCTGAGGAAGATCTTATTTTTGTCATCACAATGCAGACTGTTGATGTCTCTAAGGGCAGGGATTGTCATGGGAGCAACCCTAGTACGCTGGCTCTGCTTCTTTCTAGTGGGATCCAATATAGCACCCCAAATCTGATATACCACATAATTGTATGGGTTCTGACAATGATAAACTACCCTCATTTAGGTAGCTTTGCAATAGTATGATCCCTGATAAGATTAGAGCTCAAGAAAATCCCTCAGATCTAAGGATCCCTATAGCTCGTTGATAGGGAGAAATTGACAGGAATGCATGGTCCTTAGGGGACTTGGAAGGCTTACCCCTCTTCGAAATACAACTTTTCTTATAGATCTGGAAGGGCGCCCTCAAAAATGGGTAGCCTAACAGTATATTTAGCCAAGCATTGGCCAGATCCAGACAATCGCCAATGTACTATCCCTGTAAGAAATCGGCTTGACAGATCTCCAACAAACACTCTCTTGATGGTGGACTGGGCACAACAGAAGAAGGTTGGGGATATTTGCTGGGAAGCTCTGTCTACAGAACCAACTACAATGGGCCCTGTGGCTCCCCTTATGAGCCAAAGAGAGCTAGTCGGTGAGCCTAAACAGGAGATAATAAGGCACAGACAGATTCCCATTTTCTGGGATGCCTTTGGGCAAACAGAAAAGGCAGATCTAGCAAATTGAGGCCTGGACAAGGTCGATCCACCATGTATGAAGGCAGATCTGACACAAATCTTTATTAAATTGATAGAAGGTAGACATTGTTGCGTACAGATCAAAAAAGGGATGAGTGTTCAAGAGTTAAAAAAGGAGATCCAGATCAAACTGAGAACCCCAACAACATACCAAAATATTATATATACAGGATTCAGCTTGTAGGACCATCACTCACTTTAGGACTATGGAGTCATTAAAGATTCAACTATCATTCTCAACTTGAGACTATGGGAAGATGCAAGGGATCCAACTCAAAAACTTCAAGCTCCTTTCGTAATGCAGTCAAAGGAAAGGAACCATTGCAAAACAAACCAGCTCCCACATCAGAGCTATCAGGCCCCTACATCGTGGAACAGAAGATAGAATCACCAATGCTTACAATATCTCTATTGGAGGTAAATGATCTATACATAGATTTAGCTCACAATGCTGTTATATGTATATTTAATGGTTTTTGGCCAAAATCAGATGCACTGCATCAACGGATCTTCTCATCATGGTCACCTAACTGTGAAATTTATGTATTCCCTAAGGGGTTTTTTCATAGTTAGATTTAGCACAGAACAGGAATGAGATAACATCATCAATCAGGGGCCTTGGTTTTGGGGCAATGCTGGCCTCTTCATCACCCGTTGGTTCCCAGACTTTGATGCCAATACCATGTTAGTTTCAAAAATGCCAGTTTGGGTAAGGTTGTGTAACCTCCCACTACATTTTTGGCATCAACAAGTTTTAATAGCCATTGGGAACTCCTTGGGGAATTTCCTTAAATCAGACGAAGACAGAGCTATTGGGGGGATTTTCACATATGCCAGAATATGTGTAGAAGTGAACTTGAGTCAAGGACTACCATATCACATCACATTGAATTTTAATAATATACTATGGACACAACCACTTGACTATGAGAACACAACATTCAGATGTCGCGGATGCTTGCAAATATGGCACCTACAATACACTTTTCCATTGGCTAGAAATGAGCCTAAAGGGAATAAGAAACAACAGAAAAAACCCAAAGGTTGGCAACATACCGAACTGCTGGAAGAGGAGGAATTGAAGACAGAACCTACAGACATGCAAATTAGACAGGAAAGCATACAGGAAGAGAATACCTGGGGGCCTAACTTAGGGAAAAATAATTTGAAACAACAACAAGAATTACAACTGGAAGTAAGTGGCACCAAATGAACACATGGTTTCGAAGGATCGGAATCTGACAAAGAACAACCAATGAATACAATGGAAAACCAGCTTGCCATTATTGCTCCCACTCCCAACACTAGAGGTTGGTGAAGAGTGGAGAAGAAGAAGGGAAGGAAAGCATAGGCAAGATGGATCAATTCTTCTTTTCTTGTTTTTTGTATTCTTTTGTTTCCTGATTTTAGGAACAACTCTTCTGCATATGCTTTAAGCATCTACAAAATGTAATTTTCTTCATATGAATTTTTCTATGGGATATATATATATATATATATTATATAATATATATTAATATATATATATTATATATATAATATATATATTATATATATATATATATTCTTACATTTTATTGCAAAAAAATTCTCAGCTTCTGTAGGTCCTAGGAAGATGAAAGAGGATCACTATATGCATGAGTGTCGTTTAAAGGCCAAGTTTCTTTCAGAAGATCATGAGAATTCCATCTTAAATCAGATCCATTACACCATTGCTATTAAACATATACAACTTTTACCATTTCTACTCATTCTAAGTCTATAGTCGATCCATAAATTTCCATCTCTCTACTACCAAAAACTCATTTCCCTTTGCAATATTCATACATTCCTGACACATTTTCACTCACCCTTAACCCAAAAATAAAGTAATTCAACTCCCTTACAAAGTTGAGTCACCACATTTTCCTTTTCCTTTCTTTCAAATAAACCTTGCTTCAATGCAAATTTTCCATCTATAGTCCTTCAAATTATTATTTTATACTCGCATTAGATGATGAAGGATTCATTAAGGCCCCCTTTCTAACAAGTCTTGACCCATCGACTCTGACACCATTTGGGATCAAGACTAGATATCTTTCAGGTACCTTAAGGCTTGCATGCCTTAATGGCAAGTTCTCTCACTAATAAACAATGGGAATACATCAATGCCCCTTGTGTTTTGGATCTTCTAGGTGACTCGACTGTGACACATCTATTTGTACCTAGTAAGATGTACTTAGGCATCTTGACTCTCATTGACATCAATTATGAGTCGTCTCGTGTTGGTTAATGGAATTCATTAATGTCCATTAATCCAATCTTTTATTTTCTATGTTCGACATCGACACATCTATTCACATAGATAGGAATTATACAACTGAGTGGGAATGAATGAAGACTACATGATTTCAATAGTTTGGAACATGACTCAATTCAGAATTCAGCAGCCATAGTAATAAAGATTCCAATTTCATCCTTTATTCATACAACCAAGAGAAAGAAAATGCAGATCAGATTTTTTTGCTTCACAATCCATGATCTAGCAGCAATAACCACACTATTCTATATTCATAGCTTCTCCACTTTTCAAGTAGGCGAAGGTATGTTTTTTCTCTAACCAATAATCATGTAATTCCTTAAATGCTAAAATTGTGATTTTGGAAGATCCCTCACCTCATTTATATTCCCTTTCTCATTTGCTAAAAACTGAAAACACCTTTAGTTGGGGGGAGGGATATTCACATTCCATTTCACCATAACCAACATATTTTTCCCAATCAACTATTATTGCATTTTGATTCCAAAATTTATATGTTTTGCAATGATCAATTGATGATCACATTAAATGGCTGACAATCAATGTGGGGACTTAAAAAGGAATTCTCAATGTTTTCAAGTATTTTGATGCAACAAAAATAAGAAAAGTATTGTTACACAAGAACCAATACTCATAAATTTGGGTTGTGACACAAGAACCAACCATAAAATATATGTTGCAATAAAATATCTTTAAAAATACACTTGGAAAAAAGGATAAAGTTATCAAATGATATGATTATGCAAAGTTAAAAGAGAATCAATACAAAGCCAAAGATCATATATAAGAAAAACATTTGAAGAAGATCAACTTATGATTAAGGTAATCAATGCAATAGTTGCAAGAGAACATGCAACATCTTTAATTGGGTCTCCAAAATGTCATCCACTTTTACCCACATTTCCATCATTCAACCCTCATTCCATAACTCTATAGCCCCATAACCCTACATTAAGTAACCATTTTCATGATTATATGGATTTATCATTATTATTTTCCAAGACATTTATTTAAGTATTTTAAGAGAAATTGTGGTTAAATATTAGGAAATTAACATGTTTTCATATATATCTAAAAGTGGTATAAGTTTTACGATATTGTAGGCCTACTTGGAGATTCTAGAAGGGTCTTATTTGGCCACCCAACCACAAATTCGAATTTCAAATTCCAACTCCTAAAGATTTGTGGAATATTTGTAGAAGATTTGGATCATTAAGTAAGCACATTCAAAGGAGAAGAATCATGTATGTTTTGATATGTCTCTTATCAAAACTAAGAGATAATTTTGAGAGGATTTGTATCTTATATTTTTATGTGATTGGTTGTAACCACAAGAGATAAAAGTGGATTTAGGACAGATTTTGAGGATCTATATTTATTGAATATTTATCTTCAATTTTTGTATAAGTATGAGTGCATCCTTCATACAAAGGATTCCAAGTTCCAAGCTACAAATTTCAGAGTTCCATCCAAGATGTAATTTGTAAAGTGAGGATAGAGAAGAAGATAGTTGAATTCTTGTAATACCTTTGGAGCTTTTCTCCAACGTCATTTTATGAAATACATATTGATATTTTGATCTCCAAGGTGTGATAATTGTTCAATGTGCTTGATGAGGAATGGAGAGCCCCCATCAACCACAGTTTGCACATCTCTTTTCATTTAATGTACATATTGGTAACATTACGTAATTATGTTAATTCATTTATTTTATTTTATGCAAGTGTGATTTTCCTTTCAGCGAGTGTGATTTCAATTTCTTTATGATTGGATTAGATTGATTTAATTTGCTTTGTAATTAGTTTCAATTGCATTAGATTAGTCTATTATGATAAATAACCACCTAATACATATAATACACATATACCTCATTAGTTCATGAACCCCGGGTTGACAATTAATGATAGGGATTTAACTCACAATTAAATCACCCAACAACATAGGTATCATATGTCCATTGATTCAAGCATGCAAAGCTCAGGGGGCTTACTTTAGTCCATATGAGGTTTCCTTCAGTCAAACATGAGTCTCTTTCTCATCTCTTCAAAGCCCAGAGATAGCTCCAAGTGTGCTTCTATCATGTCCCTTCTCAAACACATTTGTAACAAGGTGCTGCTACATAATTTTGCACAATTTTGCCTAAGGAAGAGAACCCATCATTTTCAACTTAGGGACTTAGGAGGAAATTCGACTTAATTTTGTTGCTAGTGGAATGTGGGGGCCACCCACATGGGAATTCAAATTGGTCCATTCGAATAGCTTGGAGGAAAATTCGAATAGTTAGATGGAGGGGCCCACATGAGGCAAGGGAGGCCCAATGAGTTATAAGGAGGGAGAGACTCTCATTTTGGGATCCATTCATACATCTTGCAAACAAAATCGCTTGATTGTTCACTATGTTGTTTAGCTAAGTCAATTGACTATTTGGCCATGAATATCTCAAGCGAGAAATTCAACTTCTACTTCGAGGGACCATCTGCGCCCGCCCTAGAGAGGGATTTCTATAAGGATTTCAGGAGTTCCGGGGTAGTGACATAGCACCACCAACTAGTGCAGAGTAGGGAGTGTGTATTTATGGGCAGCCTATGAATATGCAGAGGGAGATAGAGGTTAGCAGAGATCAGATTGTTTGCTAGAGAGTTAGAGAGTTGAGATAGTAGCAATAGACAACATTCTTGTTGAGTTTTATATCCAATAGAGCCAACATTCTAGAAGTTCAAATTGATGGGCTAGGGGATAGTGCAAAGGCCACTTAGCAGTTTTTCGTGGAGCTTAGGACAAGCTGTCTTAGGCCAAGAGCTCACTTGGGAAATTAAGGATTGGATAGAAAGGGTTAGCCCAACACTTTTGGGGCGTTTCGAGGAGGATTTGCAGGCAGTTTCCAACAAGCCGAGTTTTGCAGTTGCAGCTGAGGTTGGGCTCCAAGGGGGTCGAATTTCAGAAGTCTAAAGTAGCCAAAATCCTTTTTGGGTTTTTTATGTATTTGACAAGGATACCAAATATAAAATATTCATAATTTTTTGAGCATTGGAGGTGGGGTTTTAAGCCGTATAGTTGCTACAAACATTATAGAATTGTTGGGGATTGAATAGTGCCTTTGGGGATTGATTTTGGGAAGTCCAAGGCATTTGTGCCTAACGTTTCATCATTTTCCGAGCACTGGAGGAGGCATTTCTTGTGGTCCCTTTCATGGCAGCATTAAAGTTTTCTAGGCAATGCAGAATATTAGAGGAGCAATCGTTTCCAGCATTTTAGATCAGTGTAATATCATCTGGGTTTTGTCACACTTGTCATTGAGGAAAGTGTAGGTGAATTCCTACATACTATTGTACTTTCTCCATTGATTAATAGAATGGCTCAGCTAATTCATAATTCTAGAGTTTTTATGAGAATTTGCTAATTGTTTAAAAAGTTTGTGCTGTAAATTGTTTTTGCTTTGCATATCACTATTTATTTAAGTTTGGAACATTACAGTGCTATCAGAGCATGATATTGGCCCAGTTGCAGGAAATTAGCCAGAATATCATGATGGGTGAAACCGGAGACAAACCCATGGCTCAAGGGAAATTTAGTATGCTAAAATTCTGCAGT
Organism: Pinus taeda; assembly: GCA_000404065.3. NCBI lineage: Eukaryota > Viridiplantae > Streptophyta > Pinopsida > Pinales > Pinaceae > Pinus > Pinus taeda. The sequence continues at coordinate 56,118 of APFE031626215.1, read as the reverse complement.
AGAATTCATTGGGACGATGAGAGGTTTTCCCAATTGAGGAGGGTGACAGACCAAACCCATCCTCACCCTTACAACAAAGACATTAGAGGTGAGCAGGTTGTGGGGGTAAAACCATCTACATTGTGTGGGGAAATTCGACCAGATCAGGGCACCTAATCTCCTAAAAAGGAGTAGACGGGATAAACACAATTAGAGGGTGAGACCAGGGGGTGCTTTTGCTGGTGGAGACCTGGTTTTAGATATTAGGAGCTTGAGAAGGAGGTTGATCATGATGTTGAGAACCCATAGGATGGTGAGGAGCACATCGATATACTCGATGTGGTGAAGGAGTCACCTTTATGAGAGACCTCTTTGATTGCCTCAGTTGACACCTTGGTGGAGAGGATAGAACCTACTCGCGGGTGCTATCCCTAGACGAGATTCCAATAATTGTTGAGGTATCTAGAGTCATGAACGATTTTACAAGTGATAGATGCCCATGATAGTTCCATCAGTTTCAAGCCGACCTTCTAGCATTAAAAAGGAAGGTCACGTTAGCACGAGAGGTGATTTTGCAGCAGAATGAGGATCTAGAGCGAATGAGAGCGGTTTTTGTCAAGTCTAAGGCCAAATTAACTCACGTTGGGAAGCAGTTGGATTCCCTACTAGTGCAGCTAGATTTCACATTGGATCATGAGAGTATCCCTCTTCGAGCATACATAGATGGGGTTGGAAACACTATTAGGTTACCTTGGCCCATTGGACAGAGGGAGACATAGCTACCTAGTCAGATTGTATGTATTAACCAGGATAACGAGATGAGATGACCTAAGTTGCATAGGGTGCAACACCCACATGCTAGGGTTGTTCTATGTGTAGGAGTTCATGCATTCGATCCCTCTCTTAGGGTTTGGTTGCGAGAGATTTTGAGTTGATATGTGGTGGAGTGGACTATGGAGATGGTAGTGGACCCAAGTGGAGCTCAATAGGAGTTTACAGGAACTGGGGATTCGGAAGCCTCGACTGGCATTAGGATCCTTGAGGGACTGCCTATCATTTCCCATGTATGTCGGTTGACTACAATTAGGATGGTGCAGTTGAGCATGCACATTCATTAGGGGAGTCATGGTCAACACCAGTGGTTGACTAGTTTATGGACAAAATCTTTTGGTTTTCTTGGTATGGCATTTTTACACTAACATACTCTAGCATGAGTTTGTCAGAGGAGGTGGCATTGGTAGGCCACCAGAGGGTGCTTTTCATGGATCTGGGGGCTCTTCACTTTTGTGTAGGGCACTGTTGACACATAGGGAGAGTCACTTCTCGGATCCCTCAGGGGGGATTTGGAGGGAAGATCCATTCATCAACGGGGATCACGATGTGATGGTGGAGGTAATGATACTGACCAGGTGTGGCCTGACACATAGAGACATAGCTCTAGGCCATCATATCTAGGGATGTGTGGGAGCATCTGGCGTTGAGCAGTGGTCTACAGGTGGGCATGGAGATGCATAGTGGTGTGTTGTAGTGTATTGGACTGTGTTGTGGAGTGGAGTGCCTCACATCATAGTGAGTACATGCGGGAAGTGACAGGTGAAGTGACACAGGTAGGAAGCAAGACGATACAGGATGGCATAGTTGTACCCAAGGGTATCTAGTAGTGTACAAGGGTAGGCCGCAATGTATAGTGGCATGTCTAGGAGTACTTGGATGATCAGTGGTATGCAGAGGCATATGGTGTTGCACAATGAGTTCTTGGAGTGTTTCCTCTAGGGACACCCATGGACAGAGATACCATAAATACCTTTGGGTGTATTTCACCCCGGATCGATGGGGACACAAATGAATGATACTCGATGGTATCCGCGGGGACTCACACTCTTGGCCCTCTTCTACGTCACTTACATGAATAGGAAATTTGGTTGTTGTCCTTTAACACTCTGGGCATGAGAAATAGAGGACAGGGAGCTCACCCAAGATATTTGGATGGCACTTGGTACGATAGAGGGGAGACTTCTCAGTGGGGGAATCGAGTCGGTGTGGGAGTTGACAACCACAAGTCAAGGGATGAGGTGATCACCGATAGGGATGAAATATCATTCATCACTTATCCTATGCTCGGGGAGCTGGTCATAGGTGATACATGTTTCACTCTTTCCACAAGGCATGTCTGGACCATGCATGAGCAGAGGATACCGTGTATGGCTGAGATAGTTGTCCAGTATGTATCTAGGTTCCCAACATTGTATCAACACATTCTCTAGGGGGCAGGTAGTCGAATCAGTGGTGATGGCTGGTAGGAGCAGGATGGATCTACATACACTGAGTCGATTGCATGTATCATATAGCCATCTATTAGTTTCATATAGGGGGTAGCTATTTGGCACACGTGGTTTCTAGTGGTCATCAGTACTACACACTGGTAGGCACCAGACATTTTAGCATGCCTTAAATTAGTTCATGATGTATGGAGCCTATATTTGGGTGGCATGCAGGGACTAGAGATGAGGGCTAAAGGGATTCCATTGGTTATCAGGGCTATGTTGCAAAAGGTCTGCCAATGGTATGTAGGGATTTAGTTGATCGATAGATCACACATGATGAGCAGAGTCATGGTAGAGAGTGATATGGTTCGCTCTTAGGATGACACATGGGGGTTTACAAACGGTTTTATCATAAGGGGAGGTAGACATTCTCTATTTTTGCATAGGTTCAGAGTTAGATTAGGATGGTTATATCTTGGTTCCATGGAGATGCCCAGGAAGGATGTGTCTCGCCTCTTTCAGTGTTCCGCCACTGAGTTCCAGGAGAGGAGGATATTGTCTACACACGATGGGGAGTATGACATAGTCAGAGTAGCACAACATCAGCATAGTGGATCCACTTTGGGACTAGCAGAAAATTGGGGCATCACAACTCTTCACAGCTCAATAACCTTTAGGGATGTGCTGGCTACTACAGGGGCGATCATACAGATCTTTAGTTCGGCATTAGCGAGTCATTGATGGATCAAGGGAATTTTGGTACTTGCATCGGGCAAGATAGTGAGTGGAGCGAGGGGAGCTTCATGTTGGGCAGGCTGGACTGAGATCCTTTTATTAAAGGATTCTTTCATATTAGGACAGTGTTAAGGGCAGGGATGATTTAGTGGCACATCTAGGACCCTGGCACATGTTGCAGTGATAGTGGGGTGGAACAGTTAGAGAGGATGCTCGTTCAGCCATTTCTTGAGGACAAGCGATTACTGGAGTGTTGGAAGAATTTTTTGGATGAGGATGCCACCTGGGAGGGTGAGCCTATATTGGAGCACCCAAATTTGAGGTTGCTTGAGCACAAGAAAAATTTGGGAGGGGAGGACTGTCACGTCCCTTCTCAGACACATTTGTAACAGGGTGTTGCTACACAATTTTTCACAATTTTAGCTAAGGAAGAGAACCCATCATTTCCAACTTAGGGACTCGGAGGCAATTCAACTTAATTTGATTGCTAGTGGAATGTGGGGGCCACCCACATGGGAATTCGAATTGGCCCATTCAAATCGCTTGGAGGGAAAGTCGAATAGGTGGATGAAGGGGCCCACATGAGGCAAGGGAGGCCCAAGGAGTTATAAGGAGGGATCAGCTCTCATTTTGGGATTCATTCATACATCTTGCAGACGAAATCACTTCACTGTTCACTTTGTTGTTTAGCTAAGTCAACCTGTTGTTTAACCATGAATCTCTCAAGCAGAAGGTTCAACCTCTACTTTGTGAGACCATCTATGCCTGCCTTAGAGATGCAATTCTACAAGGATTTCAGGAGTCTCGGGGCAGTGACATAGCACCACCAACCAGTGCAGAGGAGAGAGTGTGTATTCCTTGGTAGCCAGAGAATACGAAGAGGGAGATAGAGGCCAACAAACATCAGATTGTTTGCTAGAGAACTAGAGAGCTAAGGTAGTATCAATAGACCAGCATTCTTGCTGAGTTCTATAGCCAATAGAGCCAACATTCCAGTAGTTCAAATCGTTGGGCTAGGGGACAATGTAGAGGCCACCCATCAGTTTTTGTGGAGCTTAGGAGAAGGTGTCTTAGACCAAGAGCTCGCTCAGGAAGTCAGGGATTGGATAGTAATGGTTAGACCAACAATTTGGGGGCATTTCCAGGAGGATTTACATGTAGTTTCCAGCAAGCCAAGTTTTGCAGTTGCAGTTACAATTGAGGTTGGGCTACTAGAGGGTCAAATTTAAGAAGTCTAAACCAGCCAAAATCCTTTCTGAGTTTTTCTGAGTTTTTGACAAGGATCCCAAATATAACGTTTCATAATTTTCTAAGCACCATAGGTGTGGTTTTAAGCCTTATCTTTGTAGAAAACATTGTAGAATTATTGGGGATTGAATACTGCCTTTGGGGGTCGATTTTGAGAAGTCCAAAGTGGGCCAAACAATTTTTGGGTTTTGGTTGGTTTTGGCCAAGGAGTTTGTGGCTAAAGTTTCATCATTTTCTGAGAAATAGAGGAGGTGTTTCTTGCAGTCCCTTTCGAGGCAGTAATGAAGTTTTCTAGGCAACACAGAGCATTAGAGGAGCTGCCATTTCCAACATTTGAGATCATTGAATTATCACCTGAGTTCTATCACGCTTGCCATTGAGGCAAACCCAGGTGCATTCCTCCATACTATTGTACTTTCTCCATTGATTAATAAAATGGCTCAGCTGATTCTTAATTCCAAAGCTTTTATGATCATTTGCTGATTATTTAAAAGTTTTGTGTTGTAAATCATTTTCGCTTTACATATCACTATTTATTTAAGTTTGGAACATTACAACATCTTTCTTAAGTACATCATGGAGGAATCCAACTTCACATACATCTAATTAGTGCATCGCGAAATGGGAGTTATAATCCTCTCCCTCTAAGTTCATATTACTTATCACTAATGAATTTAACATCACAGAGCCATTTGATACCACTACATTATGTCATCTAAAATGGTCCTTACATGAAGTACATATAGCTCTCAACATCTCATCAGACGGTTGCATTCAATCTTACACTTTACTCCCTCTAGATAGGAAGCCTCTTTAGTCATAGTTATCAACCTGGGAGACTGGGATCCTTCCTTAATGGTCTATGCTCTTGTCTATTTCCAACCTAATCAATATATGGTTCTACATCCTCCTTAAGCTCAATATTAAGGACTAGATCCTCTCATGCATCTAATGTACTTGCAAATTCTAGAACAAGAGCAAGGGTAGGAATAGCAAAGTAAATAAACATAATGAAAGTGTACCTGATGATAAATAAGGTAGGTGTGTTTCTTTTCTATATATGAGTGTGGCTACATCATTTTTCTACACCAACTCCCTCTTGGATTTATCCCTTCCTACATTACTTTGGATCCCGATGATTCTCTAGATCTACTTTCCTTGATCACATCCTCATCCAAGAAGTTAGAAGGATTCAAATACTCATGTAGGAAGAAAAAACAATAGTCTAAGAATGATATATCTAAACAATAGTCTAGAAATGTTATAAGGAAGTAATGTAAGACTTAGGAATACTTAGCTTTAATGAGGATTGTAGGAAGCTATCATCTACCTCTTGATCTTGCCTCCATGAGTAACCACTATCCATCAACCATATGTCAATTTTGTCTTAAAAAATCATCCTTTTTAGCATCACCTATATTATATTTCCTTTGATCTCCTCCATTAGCAGCCAAGCTCATCTATTAATGTATACAATGACTACTGAATATACATCATACCCTCTCTTAGGGTTTCTTTGAATCTATCTCAAATAACTTAACAACTTTTCACTAATCATATCATATAAAGAAATTATAATTCACTCTAGGGTTTCTTTAAATCTATCCCAAGTACTTGAATAATTTAATGTCTTCTTACCGATCACATCATGTCATGAAAAAATTTGAATCATACTAGGTCCTTTCCATATCAAGGCCACTCTTAAGGTTTCTCCCAAACCTTAGCTTCTATTTGCAAGAACAAAGGCTTCCTAGCATTTCCTTCAAAACCTAGCATTATTTTAGGTATTTTCCATCTTCATCCATTTCACGTTGCTTGCTCCATCATAGTGTCTATAGGGGCGATCTCAATGACTTTTCTTCATCACATATTTGAATCCATGTTAATTTTTAGGGATAGATTGTTCTCTATTGTAGCTAATTGCATTTTCAATCTTTTTCAACATTTTCATATAAAATTTACCCTATAACATCATTTTGTCATTAATAATTATAAAAAGAGAACAATAACATAAAAAAATGCATCAAAACAATAAAGAATAATAGAACAAAAACATGCACAACAGAGACATCGGGATTTAGGTCAGAAACTATGGTAAAACCCCATAAGGGGGAAAACTCAACCAAATTATTCTACTTAGATATTCATAAAAAAAAATAATAGTAATGAGTACATTCCACTAGTCACTATTAGTAACTTCATAGAAATGACTGCCACTATTCCACCTAGAAGAACCAATATTTCATAAATTCCATAAGATCCAACATGTCTTTGGAGACTTGAACCCATGGTACTTAGGACACAAATCGTGAACCATAACACTTGAGCTACGTTCCTTTGAGAAATATCCATCAAATTTTAGTTGAGATACAAAGTACAAATATCATGAAACATCAATCACGTTATGCCACCTATGGCCAATCCAGCAACAAACCATATCATAGAGTGATAAGAGCATAGTATACATCATTGTCACTGTCATTCTTCACAATTTTTGTCATAGAGGTTTTTCCATCATAATCATATCATCCTCATGGAGACAAAGCATACATCAGAGTGTCTTTGTCATTCACTAGGGATCATTGACATGCATCAAATTCCATGTAGATCATTGTCACATATCAAGAACATTATTATGAAGATCAAGGGAACTATTAAATACATTAAGGTCACTGTTATTTATATATGTATCAAGATAATTATCACATCCATGTTGTATTTTCCATACATCATTTCATAAACACAAGTATTATGTGCCACTGTCATAAGGTTGTTGAAAATTAGGGGTAGCTATGGGATGAATTTCCCATAGGAACACTCCTACCCCAAAAGAAGGCCACCATGCCCCAAAGGTGAATCCAAATTTATAAGGAAATTATTATTATTAATATGGCATAAATGTGGGCAAGTAATTATTTGTTAAATACATTTCATAATTATTAAAGAAAGATAAATATATTTTAATATCATTTAATAAAAGTTTGAATTTAGAAATGTTTCCGTCCAAATTTTAGATCAAGTTGGTCTCTCAATAAAAAGGCTCGTTGGTTCAAAGGCATAAACAAGAAAGCTTGCACTTATCTCTACGGTTCGAAGATGGTTTGAATAAGCACACATTCTCCTAAGGTTTTGTGGCTTGCATTCTCCCGAGGTTCGTATGACCTATTATAGTACAACGAAGGCTTACATTCCTTTCTAAGCTCGTATTACATATCTCTGATATGTGGCTCGCATTAGCTCACAACAGTAGCTCATATTTCAACAATGGCCCTGCTGATGCTCACAACAGTGGTTTGATTATATACCCATGTGGCTTCTATTCTTGATGCCCCACACTCACAATAGTACGTTATTTCCTGTAACTCAATATTATCTCCGTGGCATGCTATTTCTTTGAGTTCGCTTATTTTTTATGGTATGCCATTTCTTTGTGAAACGATATTTCTTATGTATGCTATTTCTTTGTGATACGATATTTCTTATGGTATGTTATTTCTCTCTGACACAATATTTCTTATGCTACATTATTTCTCTGTGACATGATAGTTCTTATGGTATGTTATCTCTCTATGGCATCTCATTATTTGGTTGCTCGCTTTGTATATATCCATGGTTTGAATTCATCCTCTGTGGCTCGCCATGGCTCACATATCATGATAGTACATCGTGACTAGGATCTATATAACAGTGTGACTTGAATCTACTTGAGAGTATGAACAATATGTATATGGTAGTGTATTTTTGACAAGATTGTGATTCTAGTTTAGAAACCCTTGTTCAATATCTTTTGTGATTATATGTGGTAGTGGAGAATGATAATATTATGTGTAGTAACTCTTGTGACAGTAAACTATATTAGTGATATTTATTAGATATGTTGGTATGTAATGTTGACATAGTAGTAAACGATAATAATCCTAGAAATTATAGAAACCTAATATGACAGTGATTTAAATACAACGATGTTTAACAATGATATATGTGTATGGTAGTAACTTTGATGCATGATAATGATCCATATGTACATGAAAGTATGGGAATGATATTTGGTATATGACATTGATGCTCTGATCTATGATGATGATGATATAACAATGATGGATAACAATATTTCTGTGATATTAATAAGAGTGCTTCTATGAAAATGATGGTAATGCCTCTATGATAGTGATCCTTGAGTGTGAAGTCTCCTGATATTGATGACACTTATTGCAGTGACATGGATGATGCTACTTGAGACAGTGTCATGATAGAATCTCTCTAGGAATTGTTTCATTCATTTCACGAATGAAGTTGTGAACTGACTTAGGTTGGCCCTAGGGAGGCCTGATATGATTGTTTTATCTCATTCTCATTGTAATTTTATCTCATCTAAACAAATGATTAATATCTAATAGAAGAATAACTTGGTTGGGTTTTCCCCTTTTTGCGGTTTTTCCCTAGTCTCTAACCTAAATCTTGGTGCCTCTGTTGTGCATGTTTTTCTTTTATAATTCTTTATTGTTCCACTGCATTATTATTTTTATTGTTCTCTCTATCAATTTTTTAATGATGATATTATGTAATGGGGTGAATATAACATGTAAATGATGAAATGTTTAGAAAATGAAAATAGCAGAGAACAATCTAGCCATAAAAAGTAGCATGGTATCAGAGCTGGTTTGAACAAAAGTCATTGAGATCATCCTTGTGAAGGCACCTATGATGAATTTCATGATCAACCCATAGTTAAAAGGATGAATATGGCAAAGAGCTAAAAGAATGCTAGGGTTTGAAGGAAACCCTAAAAAACCCTTGTTTTTACAATAGAGGTTAGGGTTTGTGAGAAATCCTTGGAATGGCCTTGAATATGGTAAAGGCGTACAAAAATGGAACCCTAGCGTGAAACTTCATGATATGATATGATTAGGTGAGAAAACCATGATAGATTCAGAGAAAGCCTAGGAGAAGGGTATGTTGCAGATTCAATGGTCATCATATACATTGATGAATGGAATTGGTTGCTAATGAAAGAGATAATGGGTATAGCTGGTACTCATGAAGGTGTAAATATTTTGTAGATGATATCAACATATGGTTGATGGTCCATGGTACAAGATCAAGAGGAATATGATAGCTTCCTCCAATCCTCATGAGAGATAAGTACTTTCCAGGTTTGTGTCATTTTTAGATTTATCTTTTATACTATTGTTTATTCTTCCTGCATAAATTTTGAATGTTTCTTTCAATAACCTCTTGGATGAGATCAAGGAATGCATATCCTAAGGATCATCATAATGTTGAATAATGTAGTAAGAGTAAGTTCTAAGAGGGAGTTGGAAGAGTAAACTCCAAGAGGGAGTTGGTGCAGGATAATGAATAATCCAGTCTCTTATATAGATAAATGTTGAAAATCCTGCCTCATCATCATCATCATGTACACTTTCATTATATTTATTTACCTTGTTACTATTTGTCTAGCTTTTGTTATGGGATCAATAGGTACATCCAATGAATGTGAGGACCAAGTCCTCTATATGAAAATTGAGATTGAAGAATGCAAATTCATACTATGATTAGATTGGCACTTTATAGATGGTTAAAAGCTCAGATGTTGAAGGAAGTATCCTAGTCTCTTAGGCTGATGCCTCTTATTGAAGAAGCTTCCTATTCAGAGGGAGTAGATTGTTAGTTTGAATCCATCAGTCTAATGAGATGAGAGAGCTACATGTCCTTTTTTTAAGGATCTTTTAAATGACATAATGTAGCAGTGTCAGATGCCTCCATGATATTAAATTCATCAATGATAAGGAAGATACTCTCATAGGGAGAGGATTGTGATAAGATCCTAGCACATTTTTTTGAATGCACTATCATCATATGTATGTGAAGATGGATTCCTCTATGATATATAAGGAAGTAGCATACTCAAATCTACCTCAAGGCTTGGGGACACATAAGAAGAGACTCATGATTTCATATTGAAGTAACTCCCATATGGACCCCAGCAAGGCCTTTGCACTTGGAATGTTGGGAATGGTGGACATTTGTAAAGACCCTCACTATCTCCATTTTTTTATATTAACAACATTTTTAATTATCAGCGTATTTCTTGCTAATTATTCTCATATATGTCTATGTAGAAAGTAGATTTTTTATTACTTATCTATATAAAAATACATTTATGATAAAGCTCATTTTTTCACTCTTCTTATACCAATGTTTTGTAACTTGTATTGAAGATATTACCATATTTAAAAATTGATTGAAATCTCTTTATTCATTTAACAACTATATAATCTATTATCTTTATTTGTCTCTTTATTCATTTAACCACTATAAAGTTTATTATCTTTATTTGTTTTATTTATAAACAATTAACGATCAACGTTCTCATTCAAATTCTATTTATATTATATTATAATAATTTAAGCCTCAATAGTGCTTTTATACCATAGTTGCATATTTTAAAAACTCAAAAAAATAATAAAATTATATATATATATATATATATATATAACTATTGGCCACTTAAATATCATGGTGTTCTAACTTTTATACGATTTCGATGTTTGGTATCCATACATTGCATACAGTTTAATCGTTTGTTTTTCTTTATTACGCCGTAAGGCGTTTCTCTCTGAAATCAACTCCTCTTTTTGCCTACTTGGCATCTTGTGCACCATATGTTAGACGATTGCACAAATTTCAACCATTAGATCAAAATAGTTATAAAAAATTAGTTACAAATTTATGTATAATGCCTCCAAGGAAGGAGGCATGTGTCATCAATAGCAAGGAGAAGAGACACTGGCGGAATGGAAACAGGACTAGGAACTGGAACGCCAGGAGTAATGGCAGGAACTGGAACGCCAGGCGTATCTCCTATTTCACATGTTCCGGGCGTATCTCCTATTTCACATGTTCCGGGTTCATACAGTGTGCGATTTTCCTGATATGCCAAGAATTCTTAAAACCGATTGCGGCAGGGCAAATTTGAGTCATAAGAGTTTTCTTTTCTTTGTACGCTATGTTCAATCCGTTCTTTAAGAGTCTGCCATCCCTGGGTTTTCTCCACCTCAATTTTATTATTACCTGATTGACGCCAAGCATCAGAAGTGGTAGCGCTCTGAGCATTACAGTGTTAATTGGTTGCTTTTCTGGTGATTTGTGGTCAGAATTTTGCATCGAGACCTAGCAGAAAAATCCAGCCATATCGGCCAAGGGATGTGTGACTCACGGCCACCATTGCCACTAGTGGGAAGAGTTGCCCTTCCGGAGATGTTTGCAGGTTCTATTCGCATTGCTCTTCATAGTTTCCTGGTCGTGGTGAATTTTTTCGTCTTTCAAGTTTCCTGTCAGCGATGGAAAATAGAGGCCAAAAGCTATTTCTGTCCCAATTTACATTCTTAATGTCCTTTTTTCTACTTATTATTTTTCCAAGTCCAAGAATGTAATGAGCAGAGTCCAAGAAGCCTCACAACACTGAAATAAAAACAACACTAGCATATACAATTTTAAACCAAAAAGAGTGCCTAAGAACTACTGACCTTCAGCTGAAAGTGAAAGAAAAACCTTACAACAAACACAAAGAATACACACTGCTAAAATATGAATAAAAAGTCCCTAAAGGAGAGCTGACCATCTAAAAAGGCACAGCTGTTATAACTAAAAAAGTCTTGAAGGTATAAACAAAGTTTAAACTGCCAGGGCCAGATTCAATTACAACACATAAACCTGCTTCAAGAATCGGTGTCTTTTAAGATAGAAGATCAGATACATCGTTGTGTTCTCGGAAAACATGCTGGACCTGGCTGGAAAGCCTCTTGAAAAGCCCTGATCTTGTTGTCCCAAGATTTCAGCTGAAGAACTTTGAGCTTAAATCTACAATAAAACCATTCCAAAATCACTTTTCAATCCCAAAAATATACACACTTTTATGCCTGTGAAGAGAGACTTTCATGGCGCAAGAAGTCCAGCTTCTGTATTGGTTGTCTGTTAATTACATGTATGGACAAGTAATGTGTCGAACAACGTTCGGATCTGGATACGCCATGATAATGTGGACATATCTTCCCAACTCAAGTGACTTGTACAGGTTGCATTGTGCATTTAGGGTTCACAATAGATCATAACCACAACAACTCAAATTCTTGTTCATGGTAGAGATGTTCAACACCTTCTACTTGCAGGAAATGGAACAGATCGAGTAGAGCCAAATAATGATTTGATGTGGCCTTCTGGGCTCATTACAATGGAAATTTAGGTAAATACAGTGATTCTGTAGTTTGTTTTCCTTCAAACAATTGCAATATATTTGAGATATATTTGAGATTAGCTGCAGTGAGAATGCATTAATAAACAATGAAATGGAAAGGTATAAATAGAGTTTAAACTATCAGGCCCAGATTCAATCACAATACATATAACTGCTTCGAGAATTGGTGTGTTTTAAGATAGAAGATCAGATACAGTGTAAATAATCCACGCCATTTGTCTGCTAATTACATGTATGGACAAGTACTGTGTCGGACAATGTTCTGATCTGGATACGCCATGATAATGTGGACGTAGCTTCCCAACTCAAGTGACTTGTACATTTTGCATTGTGCATTTAGGGTTCACACCAGATCATAACCACAACAACTCAAATTCTTGTTCATGGTAGAAATGTTCAGCACCTTCTACGTGCAGGAAATGGAACACATCTGAGTAGAGTCAAATATTGATTTGAGGTGGCCTTTTGGGCTCATTACAAAGGAAATTTAGTTAAGTACAATGATTCTGTAGTTTGTTTTCCTTCAAACAATTGCATTAGGGTTTAAGGGATAGGGTTTATCACATTTTCTATTAGTTTCATTTAAGGTTTAGGGCTCAAGCTAACCCTTATCCAATATTTCTGTTTCTTTCATGAGGGCATATCTTGGCATTTTGTTTCTGTTTCATTTAGACTCTAATTGCCTGAACAATGTGATTTCAGTGAAGCATTTGTATTCAGTTTTTTCACTCTGTTTCAGTTTAACTTCATTCACCGCCTATTTTTTTGTTATGAGCTAATCATTTGTTGTGTCATGTTTATGATTTTGCAAGACATTCATTACCAAGGAAAAGAACTGAGGGAAGCTGCAGCTCCAATTGGTTACCATTCAACTCAGGGACCTATATTTTTGCACGAAAATGTGCTTTTTTGTTAAGCCGCAGTGGAGGAATGCTCCTCAACTGCAAGTCCCTCAGGAAATTCAGCACAGTGGTGGATGGATAAAATCTCTTTTAAAAGAAGTTGAGAATGAGAGGATGCACCTCATGAGATTTATGGAGGAGGAAAAACCCAAGTGGTATGAGAGGACCTTGGTCTTTACAGTGCAAGGAGTCTTCTTCAATGTATACACACATATTCACACATATTCTCAGTCTAATTTACCCGAGTGTAACTCGATTCTAGATTTTAGAATATTCCATGTAACTCAGAGCATTACTAGACATTGTTTCCAAGTCCTGGTACAGAGCGTATGAGCCATATGTTGGTATTCTCCTAGAGGTTTTGCCTGAGGCTCACTTCTTACATAGGCAACTAGTCCAAGAAGACCTTTGTGCCGTTTTGTTTTGATCTTTGCATTCCTGGGGTTGTCTAGGCCTTGTGTTGTTTCAAGTTTTATCACATATGTGATTAGTTTCTTCAATGGAGCCCTTTCATACGCGGGATTTAAGTTGCACTTACTTCAAGTAGGAAAATAATATTCTTGTTAAATTCAAATAATTTTCTGTATGAATTTTTGAAACATGTTTATTGTTGTAAAATCTAAGACGATAACTTCTTGGACGCGATTTTCAGGTTACTGGGAAACTTGGCTTTATGTGGTCAACAATTGGACACACTTTGCAAGAATTCATTGGGATTCCCTGCTATAATATCCAACTCAAATTGTGATGTAGATCCAGGGAGTATATCCAAGACTTCAGATTGGTGTCTTATATGCTCATTTACCCTTTCCCTACCGAGAGTTTTGAACTAGAATTTACCCTTATGCCACTGTTGTTGCGTAGTGTCTTGGACAATTTGGAACTTATCTTGATATATTTTGACTCTGATTTACTAAAATCTTTGGATGTTATCAGCATCAACTAAGCCATCAGAGCGAGTTTCAAACAGAATCCTCATCGGAGCAATGATGACAATAGGCATGGCTCTTGCTCTCATGTTCTTCTTATGGTACTATTTTTTGTACAAGAATGATGGGGTCAAGCAACCTTACACTAAAATGGAGCAGTAGCTCCTACAGCGAACATATATCCAGCAAGTATATTTGATAATCTTTTCAACTTGTTTTCAACTTATCAGGTGGAAATTGACAAAAATCTCTCTCAAATGTGCTATATCACAGATGCTAAGCTGGTCATGTTCCATGGAGATCAGCCACATATATCTCAGGATATAATAAAGTGAATTGAAACACTTGATGATATTGTTATCATTTGGTTTGGAGGCTTTGGTACCGTGTAGAAATTGGTGATGGATGACAATAGTGCGTTTGCAGTAAAGAAAATTATGAACAATGGGGTAAAGATCAGATTGCCTCTTTGAAAGAGCGCTTGAGATTTTGGAAAACATCAAACATAGAAACCTTGTGAATTTGTGAGGTTATTGCAATTGTCCATCGGCCAAACTTCTTATCTATGACTACTTGCCTCTGGGAAGCTTGGACGAGTTACTACATGGTTAGTATATTGGCAATGCTAAATTTGTGAAATTCATGGAAATCCTTCGAGATGACTTTAGTTCTGATTTTAAGGTAGGTTATAATATTTTGAATATTGTCTCCCGTCTAGAGTTTTGGTGTTTGGAATCAATTTGCAAGTAGTCTTGCCAATTTTATCCAAACCATACAAAAATAGAATCAATTCTAGAATGGAGTGCTTGATTGAAAATAACATTTAGAGCATATCGAAATTTGGCTTATCTAGACCATGATTTCTATCCTCGCATTGTACATAGTGATGTAAAGCCCAGCAATATATTGCTGGTTGAGAATTTAGAGTCACATGTATCAGACTTCAGTCTTCCAAATTCTTGGAAGACGATGAGACACATGTGGCCACCATTATAGCTGGCACATTTCTCTGCTTGTCACTAAGTACCAATTTCCTTTAGTTCTACCACTTTTTAGGATTTAGAGATTCTGTATCACCAAAGGTAGTCATATATTCTTATCCAATGGCAGTCAATTGAGAGAGCATCTGCAAAGTGGGTGAGCAAAAGAGGAATCTGATGTATACAACTTTGGAGTTGTTCTGTTAGAGTTGCTCAATGGCAATTGGCCAACATGCCAATAATTTGTAATGAAAGGTTTGAATGTTGTTGGATGGGTAATTTATGTTGTATTTTATCATTTTATATTTAAAATGATAATTTAATTTTAAAGTCGTAGTAATTTAAAAACTTGTTATGATTTAGCTTCACCATCATGATTAGACAACTGCATTTCTAATTGAGTATAGAATGGAATACACACTATGACATTGATATCCCCATTCCAAATCCAGGTGAACACACTATTTGAGGAAAAATAAGTTGGAAGAAATTGTTGATACTCTTTGTGATTGTGATTGTAAAGGCTATTCTACAAATCATTGTGAGGTGCATAAGTGTGTTCTCCAAACTAACAATGGCGCAAAGCATTTAATATAATTCATTGCTATAATTGAAACCCTGCCCATTTCTAGGTTGGCCAGATTGAATCCTAACCCTCTGCTTTTCTCTGAATGTATAAGAGTTGCATTGAAATCTCTATCAACAACCATTTTTCTTCCTCCAAACCGATTGAAACGATTCCAGCAATTCCCAACATCTCTTCTCGATCAGGAGCGTTGTAGACATCTTGTACAGAGAAAATATGCACTCATCACATAACTATGGACTCTATAATGAATCCAAAATTGAGAACTAAAAATGTGATAAATATTCATCTTTGCAGCATCCCACAAAATAAAAAATACCGAACCCAACTTTGCCTACTTCTTGAGACTTGGTTGTTGTTTTAGCTTTTCAACACTTCATTGCATTTTTCGATCCAAGTTAGTTTTTATCACTGCTGCCTCCTCTCTATTGCTAAATTTGACTTGAATTATCTCATTCCTCAAATTTTGACTTTTTTCTTCTATGATATTATTTCTTATGCCATTGTTATTTCTTATGCCATTGCCTTACGGCGTTTCTTTTGCAACATGTGAGGCAAATGCTAGTTATGTTCTTATGGGCTTTATATGAAAATGTATGGCAACATTACTATTTGTTTACGCAATACTACTTCGATATCTAGTCGTGGATTTCCAATTTATTTGGCACAACTAAACATTAATAATAATACTTGAGGCGTAGTATATAGTATGGTTTTCGTATTAATGGATTATCAACTTAATTCACATATGCAATTGGAATACTTATACTTTGGGATGTTGTATGTAAAAGCGGGAGATTCATCCCTACTGCCCCATCTACTCCACTAAATTGACCCATCTAATACCTCAAATTATTAACAACTATAAAATCAACGGTCATAATGGATTTAGGGTTTCATACTCTACTCTGGTTAATGACCTTTCTAGGTTTTGTTTTGTTGCGTCGAATTGCATTCTTTGGTCATGTCACCCTGCACCTAGGTTTCGCTCCTATTTTTTCGACACTAGTCTCCCATTTTTGTTAGCGTTTTACCTTCCACCTTTCACCTAACTTCTTGGTCTGTCGCAGTCGAGTGTATATGGTTTCTTCCTGAGACCGCGTGTCATTTAAATTGACCTCCTCCTATAACAGTTATGGGTTCTATTATTCTTTTGAAAATGTAAATGTATGCTTTGTAGTTGAGATTGTGTAATAATTTTCATTGTTTACAAAGTCGTATGAGATTAATTTCCTTTGTATTCGAAACTCACATGGAAATACCCACCATATTTGTAGTACATACTTGGTATATATATATATATATATGAAGGCCGTTATTATTTTCGTTAGCTTTTCCTTATTTTCTTTATGCCACCTGACAAGGAAATACAATTTCCCTGAATGGGAGAAATTTCTTTTCTTTAATAATAGGAATTTTTGAAGCACTATTGGCATTATATGTTTTGGAACATCTATTTTAGATCCTCTTTTCTTTGGAATAATTTTTGTTTTTCTAAATTCTTAGATTTACTACTATGTAACTATATATTATAATATATAATATAGAATGGTTGTAAATACTTTATTTGAACTTATTCAAATTGGTAAAGGATTACATTTATCTTTAGTTTACAATTTATTTGTATACTTTTGCATATTTTTTAAAATGTATCTTTTCTTTCTCCACATTTTTTATTGTGCAATCTTATTCTAACTACCATTCTTATTTTTTTATCTGTGTTGTCATACAACTCACTACTATAATTCTATATACAACATGTTATGTTATTACTAGTACCAATACTTCTTTACAAAACTCAAGTTGTATTTTTATAAGAAATATTATGCCTCCGTTCTTCAATTTCTCTTCCCCAATACAACAATTAAACATAAAATAAATATTCTATGATTAGTATTAACAACAAATAAAATTGTTCTTTTCATTCTTCATACCAACTAAATAATAATGAATCTCTCAAGAAGAGAATAAACATTTTTCATGCTAATAAGAAAATATTAAATTTAGAGACACTGACTTGAAAAATTATTTTGGGAAAATAAGATTAAGTACTTAGATCCTCCCAACTTTGACCCAACCACTACTATTCCCTAAGAGCAACTCATCCTGCAATTCTTTTTTTTCCTAATACTTTTTACTTCTCTTGAGTCTCTCCAATTTAGCTCTAAAAAATTGTGAGAAAAAAAAACAAGTAAAATTACAGAGATATTATGCATCTACCACTTATGAAAACAACTCCTTCTAGGAAACATTTAACTAGCCAAATCATAATTCCAAAATTAAATATAATCACCTAGATTGGATGCCTAGGACTTGTTGATGGATAATAATAATTTCCAAAATAAAATTGCAACCCTTTTCCTCTTTCAACCATTTGTACTTAACCATGAATTTCTCAGTTTTTTCTTTATTTATAAATAAAAACATAATTACAGCTTTATAAACAATTATCATAATCAAAATTAATGATGATTAAATGTTTATCTGTCTTTTAATATAGCATACTTAGCCAAAATTAAACTTATGCACATTTAACTACAATGAAGTCATTAAACTGAAGGATATCACAACATCTGATGCAGACTATAACCACTCTTCATGATTGAAGGTATGTATTTGATGTTTGGATTTACATATGTTAACAATTTATTTCCAATGGGATAAGATCATCTCCATGTTCAGTGCCAAAGGGAGTTCACCTCTAAGCTGTGATGATGAGATTGAAAATATATCAAAAGAGATGATAGGGTCTTTCTTGTTTAGAGAAGTATGATGTCGAAGACTTGGCATGATGATTTACACTAAAGAAGTTTAGAGAGACTCCTCTTCAAATTCATATTTGATGGATCCCATGATGAGTTGGTAGCCAAATGGATCCTCACCTTGTAGCATGTACTCTGACCCTAATTGATCATGGACATTTATATTGGGTTGCTACCAAACTTGTGTTGAGAAAACTATTAATCATGGATTGAAATACGCTACCAGACTTAATGGATACATTGATGATAATGGACTAGAAATGTTGTTAACAAGAAGAGCACATTTGGGTGTTTTTTTTAGTTTAAGATTTGTCATGATTTCTTGGATGAGCCGAAAACATAAATTTGTTGATTTGAGTATGACTAAGGTAGAGAAAATGATTGAGCCAATGTGATTGAGAAAGCTTTCTAGAGAGCTATGTGAGCATGTGATGGGCACGACTGTGATATACTATAATAATAAGAGTGGGGTGTGACTTTAAAATCTTGTTTTTATGATCAGTTCAAGCATTTTGGGATATTGTGCTGAGAGAGTATTTTGAGATATTGTGCTGAGAGAGTAATGACGCTCAGACATTGATTTATTGTGGGATTGTAGTGAGGCTTTAGAAGATGAGCAATTTGCTGACATTCTCACCAATACTTTTCCAAAAGGGAAGCTCTTAGTCTTCAAGGAGCATCTTGTAAGTCTAGATGTGACCCTCCTGTGAAAGGGCCACAATTGATCGAGGACATTGAGCTATGATATTCCCCCTTGTTTGAGCTCCCAGGGAGAGGAATGGAGTCAGAGAGCCCCTGGGATTGAGGGAAATCTAGACATTAGTGTGTGTGATCCCTACCCTTTGTGGTAGGCCAGGTATCTCCTGTATTTTTTATTGTAGGGTGTGTGTGATCCTTGTATTTTATGACAAGTTGAGTATATCCCTATCACGTATGGTAGTGTATACCCCAGTTGGTATCCTACCCATAAGTTGGGCTTGTTAGGATTGTAACCCATCTAGCCAATGGGTTAGGTAAAATGGGTGTGTGTGATCCTTACCACTAGTAAGTCGGGTGGCTTCCCCATGTTGAGGATGCATGTGTTTTACCACTTGACTCTAGAGGGTCAAGGTGGGAATATCAACAAATAATAGGATAAAGTGTGATCCTTACCTCTCATGATAAGTGGTATTCTGCCTATTGTCAATCATATATAAAGGGTGGTAGATTAATATCCTCTATTGCCTGTAGATATAGGGTGGTAGCCAGAGCTCCCCTATTATGATTCTTCTTCTTTAGATCAAGACATCATTTTTTAAATCGTGGTCATAGGATACAAGTTGAGACAAGATATGATGAGATGGATTCTTATTGGTGAAGCTGAAATAAAGGTCATGAAACATGACCTGGAGATTAGTAGGGTTTGGAGGATCTAATCAATATCCCCTACCATAGGTTGTAGATTATTCTTATAATATAAGCTAAGATGAAAGGACATGAGTCAAAATGAGATGAGATTTATGATGCAGATGGGAATTCCTCCCTAGCTGAGAGGGAGTGTTGAAAATTGGGGGTAACTATGGACCACTTTCCCATAGGAACAACCCTACACCAAAAGAAGCCCATCATTCCCCAAAGGTGAATCCAAATTGATAAATAAATTATTATTATTAATATGACACAAATGTGGGAAAGCAATTATATGTTAAACACATTTAATAATTATTAAAGCAAGAGAAATATATTTGAATATCATTTTGAGAAAAGATTAAATTTGGAAGTATTTCCCTCCAAAGTTAAAACAAGTTAGTATCCCAATAAAAGGGCTTGTTGGCACCAAAAAATACATCATAATTTCATAAATAAAACCTTATATCTTCGTTTAATGGAATATACAAGAAAGTTTGCACTTATCTCTACGATTCAAAGATAGCTTGAATAAACACACATTCTCATAAGGTTTTATGGATCACATTATCTTGAGGTTTGTCAGACATATTAAACTATAGAAAAGGCTAGCATTCCTTTCTGAGCTCATATTACATATCTATGATGTGGCTCCTAGCTCTCTAAGACTTGTTTCATTCAATTCATAAACGAAGTTGTGAATTGACTTGGGTTAGCCCTAGGAGGCATAATATGATTTTTGTATCTCATTCTCACTATACTTTGTATCTCAGCTAAACAATTGATGAATATCTAATAGAAGAATAATTTGATTGGGTTTTCCTCCTTGTGGGGTTTTTCCCTGGTCTCTAGCCTAAATCCTGGTGTCTCTATTGTGCATTTTTTTCTTCTACTATTCTTTATTGTTTCGCTACATTATTAATGGTATTGTTCTCTTTACATAGGGATGATATAATATAATGAGGTGAATATAATGTTAAAATGTTTGAAAAGTTTTGAAAATTCTATTATTTACAATAGAGAACAATTAAGCCCTAAAAATTAACAAAGAAAAGGTCATTTTTATGTCAATAGTTACTCCGTCAAATATCAAACATATCATTATCCAAAAATAAAATATCATTATCCAAAAATTTTACTGCATTATATAAGTTTTCATACATTAATTGAAAGGTTTGTATGTATATATACAAGCCATAACATAATGCGATCCATAGTGAAATTCCACAGAGTCAAACGATAATACAATTCGATGCCATAGAGTCAAACAATACCACTTGTAATATAATATGATGCCACACAATCAAACAATAATACAATTCGATGCCACGGAGTCAAACAATGATGTCACAGAGTCAAACAATACCACAAAGTATAGTGATTCCACAACACCATAAAGTATAGCAATACAACGTATAATGTATAGCAGTGCGAGAGTAGAGATAACGATGCCATTGCATATACCGATGCCATAAAACATTGATGCAAGCAATTGTAACATCATTGATGTGATCCATTGTAATTCCATTGATGCGGGCCACTGTAAGTTGTGAGCCACTATAATATAATTAATGCGAGTCACTGTATGTTGCGAACCTCAAAGATAACAAGCCATAGAGATGAGATGTGAGTCATTGTATGTTGCAAACCTTAGAGATAACGAGCCATAGAGATGAGATGAAAGCCACTATAATTATATGTGGTCCAATAATAAAAGCCATTGTAACAATGTGAACCCATAGAAAGAGCCACTATAATAATATGAGTCAATTGTTGTAGAATGCGTCTAATATGTATACAAATGTGAGCCACATAGAAACAAAGTGAGCCTTGGAAGAATACAATACGAGTCATATCAATTCATAGACAAACATGTGAGCCACATTGAATTATGTACCAATGTAATTTCAAACCATAGAGAATAAATGCAATCTTACGAGCCAATGCAATCCAAGTGTGTGTCTTTGGTGAGGTATAAAGGGGTTGAATATATAAGCTTCTATATGGTCCAAATGGATGTCTCTACTTGTGGAAATGAACTAACTTTGTGTCATAAAAATTTATTATTTTCCACTTAATTAGTTTACTTGGATTCTTAATGGGTCATCTTTGAGGATTACTTTTCCCAATAAGAAATTTTCCATGTCAAATATTAATGAGAGGAGTGCCAAACCAATTTGCACATATTAATAATAATATTTCTCTTTTAGTAAAAAGAGCTTTGGCGTAAATTACATAAAAAGATTATTGTCGACGCGTTTCGAACCAACTAATGTGGTTCATCGTCAGGACAAGTTGAAGAACCAGATCAGGCTTTAGCAATTTAAATAGGCTGAGTAGAGACTCCAAACGGCTACATAACAGCTATATTTGACTCTAGGATCAAGGCCTTAAATAAATTTAATTTTATTATTAGATTAATATTTTAATTCTAGAGATGAGAGAAATTAGGTAAGATTAATAAATTAGCGAATATTATCCCAAGAAATTTATTAATGGTTATTTAAAACTTCAAATGGTTTCTTTTGAATGAATAATTTAACTAATAAATGAGTAATGAACGATATATATATTAATAACTCTAATAATAATAATAATAATAAGATAATAATATAATATTAGGTTAAATGAGCTAGTGTTATCGTAATATTTGAGGTTGTTTTATATTACAATTACTAATGTTTGATTGACTTATTATATGAATAATATTATATATTCTTTAATAAATATGTTTTAATTACAGATGGTAAGCAGATAATAAGGGTTAGTATGACTAGTAAAAGAGGAAATAATTTAATTTATTATTAGATATACTATATATGAATATATATATGAGCTATCCTTAAGCCCATAGTTTTAGGTAGTTATCATAAATAAAGTATAAATAAGATTAGACCCAAGAGTCCATCATAATTTAAATATACTACTAATAATAACCTAAGGAAACAAATAACTAAAACAGGAACAGGACCTTTATCAGAGGAAAATTCCCAAAAAATAAAAGAGAGATAATGCTTAAGAAGAGGCTAATTTGAGAAAAAAAAAAAAATGGGGGGGGAAGAACCCAATGCTATTAGCGATGAATGATTACATGCTCGACAGGACAAAACCACGCCCACCCAAAGAAAGCACTCTGGATGAACAGAGGGGCGGGGGGGAGGCGGAAACCCTAAGACGACAGCACCGGGATCCAACTTCTACTTACCTTCCACCCATCATCTCTGTTGAGATTGATGGGTCTTCGCTCAATTTCAATAGCCTCCCTTAACTTACGATGATGAAACCGATCCACCCTGGCAATGACTTTGGCCTCCTCTATGCAG
>APFE031626215.1:0-31612 GCA_000404065.3 Pinus taeda | reverse complement strand
TTATCATAAATAAAGTATAAATAAGATTAGACCCAAGAGTCCATCATAATTTAAATATACTACTAATAATAACCTAATGAAACAAATAACTCAAACAGGAACAGGACCTTTATCAGAGGAAAATTCCCAAAAAATAAAAGAGAGATAATGCTTCAGAGAAAGAGGCCTAATCTGAGAAAAAAAAGGGGGGGGAAGAAACCAACGCTTATTAGCAATGAAATGATTACATGCTCGATAGGACAAAACCACGCCCACCAAGAAAGCACCCTGGATGAACAGAGGGGTGGGGGGGGGGGGAAGGCGGAAACCCTAAGACGACAGCGCCGGGATCCAACTTCTACTTACCTTCCACCCATCATCTCTGTTGAGATTGATGGGTCTTCGCTCAATTTCAATAGCCTCTCTTAACTTCCGATGATGAAACTGATCCACCCTGGCAATGACTTTGGCCTCCTCTATGCAGACATGATGCTTAGTCTTGTCCACATGCTCAACTAAAGCTGAGGACTTTATTCTTCCATGCCTCAGGTCTGCTACATGCTCACAAATTCTTTGCTAGATGGAGCGCCCTGTTTCCCCTATATAAGGGGTCCCACATGAGCAAGGAATTAAATAGACACCTTTCATGTCTTGGGCGTGGTTTTGTCCTGTCGAGCATGTAATCATTCATCGCTAATAGCGTTGGGTTCTTCCCCCCCTTTTTTTTATCAGATTAGCCTCTTCTTAAGCATTATCTCTCTTTTATTTTTTGGGAATTTTCCTTTGATAAAGGTCTTGTTCCTGTTTGAGTTATTTGTTTCCTTAGGTTATTATTAGTAGTATATTTAAATTATGATGGACTCTTGGGTCTAATCTTATTTATACTTTATTTATGATAACTACCTAAAACTATGGGCTTAAGGATAGCTCATATATATATACATATATAGTATATCTAATAATAAATTAAATTATTTCCTCTTTTACTAGACATATTAACCCTTATAATATGCTTACCATTAGTAATTAAAACATATTTATTTAAGTAATAACTGAGTAAGAATATATAATATTATTCATTATAAATAAGTCAATCAAACATTAGTAATTTAATAATAAAACAACCTCAATATTACGATAACACTAGCTCATTTAACCTAATATTATATTATTATCTTATTATTATTATTATTATTAGAGTTATTAATATATATATCGTTCATTACTCATTTATTAGTTAAATTATTCATTCAAAAGAAACCATTTGAAGTTTTAAATAACCATTAATAAATTTCTTGGGATAATATTCGCTAATTTATTAATCTTACCTAATTTCTCTCATCTCTAGAATTAAAATATTAATCTAATAATAAAATTAAATTTATTTAAAGCCTTGATCCTAGAGTCAAATATAGCTGTTATGTAGCTGTTGGAGTCTCTACTCAGCCTATTTAAATTGCTAAAGCCTGATCTGTTTCTTCAACTTGTCCTGACGATGAACCACACTAGTTGGTTCGAAACACGTTGACAATAATCTTTTTATGTGATTTACGCCGAAGCTCTTTTTACAAATATGATGGATCACAGAAGCCTCAATTCTACAAGACAATTTCACTTTAGGAGATGTGCTTCTTCGTTGGGATGCTAGAAATGAGGAAAAATGAAAACATCGAAAATTTGAGAATTTGTGGAATAGACCCTACAAAATCTCAACTTTCAGAGGGAAGAATGCCTTCCTACTAGAGAAAATGAATGGAGGAGATTATTTAGGAGGAACGATCAATGGTAGGCTTCTCAAGCACTACCATGTTTGAAACAAGTTCTGAAAATGTCCATCGCCATTGTACATATTGGTGTGTTTATTATGTTCTAGTATCTAAGTGGCTATCATGCGAGTTTGAAGCCTGAGGAGAAGGTATTAAGGCTTCTTTGATCATATGTTGTGTTTATTTTACTTTTACAGCCCTATCGTGTCAAATAGTCAATTAGTTTTTAGTTCTAGTTTAGTTTTTTGCATTTTGACTCCATTGCCCAATGAATAAGGCTACTTGGTCTATGGTGTTCTTGACACCTCCAAGGAGCTGCCATCCCTAGCTAGAGCCAATGTTAGTTTTAGTCTTTTCTACCTTCCACCAGTGATCAAATATTCTTTTACCAAGTTCGTCAGAAATCTCAAGGTCAAATTTCATCATGTCACTAGGTTTACAAAGTAAAATTTGGTCACTGGCTAGTTTGTCGAGGAATTTTTTTATTCTTTTGGGAAAATCACACATGCTATTCACCTACCTCACCAAGATGAAGGTGTCATAATAGAAATAATGATTTCATTATATCAGTCATCGTCATCACCATTCCACTCAGTGTCATGTCTTCTTTAAGTCATTAGGGTTTCAAAGTCCATCATCATCATATGTAAATCCAACATTAAATGAATCATCACAAGAAAACTCTTTGACATTAGTTTGATGAATTTCCACAAGTTCTTCATTATTTTAGTCTCAAATGTTCTAGGCGAAGACGTTTGAGTGTTTAAAAGGTAAAAATTGAGCTCAGTTTTTAAGCTCTACAAAGTGACTCAGTCTTAAAGGTTGAAAATATGTTTTTTGAAGGGTATGTGGGGCCCATTTATTTTCAAAAGGGAAACATACTTGCTTATGTAACCCGAAAATCCAAAAACTCACTTCATTTGCCTTTTATTTGCCTTTGTTCATCAATTCTTTTCCTCCACTAGAAATAAAAACATGGGTTTTTAGGCAAAATTGAAGGCGTCGTGCTTCGAGAGACTACGTTGTGCTTGTGAGGCTAGTGTTACACTTCAAGAAACTACGCTGTGCTTGTGCCACATCAACCCGAAACCTTCCAAAAATTTCCCAAACTCAAATTGGAAGCTTTCAATTTACTTTCTTTCTAATCTAGACTTGTTTACAAGTAAGTACATCATTTCACTTACCTTTTTCATTTAGCAAGATGGATTCAAGCACATGATTGCTTCATGTAGAGTTTTTAGTAAAATTATCATGAAATGTGTTAGGTTGATGATGGCTAGTCTAGTTTTCATATGATAAACATGTAGATATTTCATCCTACACCTTTACACATGTTTAAAATACATTTTGAACCACTGAACCAACTACAAATCATCAAATTACTTCACCAAAAACTAAACCCTAGCTCATTCCTAAACAATTTGGACAATTTTCGTAGAAACTCTGTTTTCCATTTATATCAAGCACTCCTTTCCTTCATTTTACTTCATTTTAGTTTCATGAGTTTCTCATAGTCCCTATCCATATCCTAGAATTTCTCTTACCATTTTTTCCACTCCACCTATCCATCATTTGTTTTCTCAGTCATCCCTCACTGTTTTTTCTCATTTTCCTGCTGCTAGTGTTTTTGTCATCAGGGAACGAGATTCTTCACCAAAGAGGAGAAAACACCCTAAAGGAGGCAAAATTCTCAGATATGAACCTACCAACTGCAATGAAATCAATACACCACCCTTCATCAAGCAGTGTTTTGAAGATGTGAGTTGTCTAGAGTTTTGCAAAAGGGTGTTTGAAGTTGGTTTTCATGAACAATAAACAGATTGTATCACCACTCATTTGAAAGGGGAAATTGTTATCATTGCTAGAGTTAAGTTCACATTTTCAGTGGATGCTATTTCACTTGCTGCAGGGATACCAGATCATGGAGAATACCGGTTTAAGGGCATGAACTTAGATCTTGAACATTAGAGGTCTTTCTTGAAAAAACCATATAGGGATACCCATACACATATCATACCTTTTAGGTACCTTTTTGAGAAGTATGCTCCATTGGTGAAAGTTCTCTTGAAATGTTTCACATGTGAGGGAAGGTTTTCTAGATTGTATGCCTATCACATCTGGCTTCTAATGCACTTTACAACTCAGAAACCTCTCAACATGTGCAACTATCTATCTAGAAGCCTTGTCAAGGTGTGCATGAAGGTACAGATGAAAAAAAAAGAACACTATCCTAGTCTCTTTCATCATAGTTTGATCAAAACTATAGTTCTCCATCAACTTGCAGAGAAAAACATGACATGGAATTCTTTCTTGGAGACAACTTTGAAATGGCATTAGTCTAATGTTTTAGTTCAGTATCCAAACATGCCAACACAACAAATGGAGGTTGGATCCTCAAGCAGATCAGTGGAGGCTCATAAAGAACCTAGACCTAAGGTGATTAGGATGTACCAAAGAGGAAAAAGGCTTATGTTTACTTCTCATGGCGAGAAAGGGGTCAAGCCTTCTACATCATCAAAACAAGGGTCACAAGTATAGGATAAATATTTGATTGAGAATGAGTTTGAGTTGGTAGACTTTGAAACATAAAATGAGCGCTCAAGCATGTAGTAGACTATCAAAGAAAAAAACTCTTAGATTACAGAACGTGTGGATAACATGGCAAGGGCAAGGTTTGTCATCTCATTCCTAGAACAAGAAAACAGTTAGTTAAAGGTCAAACAACTTATCATGGAAAAAGAGCAAGCTAAAATGTTGTAGCAAGAAAACAAGGTCAAAGAAGTATTAGAGACCAATGGACTTGAGGAAACTAAAGGACAAGGCAAGAAAAAGAGGCCAAGAACCAAAGGCCTCAAGAAGGCATTTAAAAAGGACAAGAAGCACATCTTAATGGATGAAGAGCTAGAGTTGGAGGACAAAATTGCCTTAAAGGTTAATGAGTGATGAGCCCTAGAAATGGGTAACTTATGGGCTCATTCTTCCTCTTATTTCAATTTAATCCACCATTTTTAGGAGTTTTGTGCATCTTTTTGAATATATTTATGTTAATAGAGTGAATTTGGTCAGTCACTTTGCCATGTAGTCTAATGAGTGCTTATTGCAGATTTTTTGGACAATTTTGGACAAGGACAAGGAATTTATGAGCAAATGACAGCCAAACTCGAGGAAATAGGGAAGAGGACTTGTAGGGAGGGTGTCTCCTTCATTAATAACCACATTCCTCAAATCCTCCATTAGCAACTCAAAGCACAAAGGCCCACATTGATGATTCCAAGGGGCAGCTGAGCGAGTCAAGTAGGACTGTTGTTTATCTTCAGTTCTAGGAAGCCGAGTTCCTTGATTTTAGGAGGACTGTTGGGAGTCACCATTTGTATAAATAAGAAGGCTTTGAGCCTCAGTAGGTTAGCCATTTGTTAGTATATTTTTTCACTTTGGTGTATCATTGTGTTCAACTCATTTTCGAGTTCTTTTTTAAGACAGTTTATGTGATGTAACTGCTATTTTTTGATAAATGAAGATGAAATAGTTTTTGAGCCAACACTGATCGCTTTCAGAGGGCTGAAGCTCTTGGGTTAGGGCCCAACCCAACCTGCCCAACACCTCCTTTGTATCTTTATATGTTTTTTATTTCATTCATGAGATAATTTATGTTGCTTAGGTTCATCTTACTTTGTTAAATTAGGTTGCTTTTGATGATTAGCATAGTTGTTTTTGTATCAGGTGTGCAAGTAGGTTGTTGCAATGATAAAACAAGATTCAAAAAGGCCATAGTAGGCCCTGATCTCCTTTCTCCCTCCTTGGGACTAAGATCTGAGGTCAAGGCACTATTGCTGCCACCAAAAACACATTTTTTGCTCTTTTATGCAATTGCTAGTGTGATAACTTGATTTGGAAAAGTTGATAGTAGCTTGGATTCACATGCTTAGATAATTTCTTGTTCATTTACCATAGTTCTCTCGCATTCTTTTCTGTTCATAGGTTACTGATCAGCATTTTCTGTTTTTAGGTCAAGAATTAGGTTAAGCTAGACAAAACTCTGTTTTTAGTTCTTTCTTTGGTCAGTTTTGATAAGTGTGCATATCTCTTGCAATACATCTTAGCTCACCATCCCTCCATAGAACTACTAGCACTAGCTCACTTCTCCTAGATTTCTCAACTCATTCGCAACATTTTGCCAATCTGCCCTAATTTTTGTGTTTTTCCATAAAGTTGTCTTCTTGCCATTTGAACAAATCCAACCATCATGTTCTTCTCTGACGTCCCTTGACAAGTTCTAGATCCCTGAACACCTTCATCCAGCTTTCATTTCCCCTTCCCATCATTTTCCCACCTTCAAAACCTCCAAAAACCACTTTCGGCCTCCTCCTTTAGAACCTACTGTAGATCCCCTGCAGCCTCCTATAGAATTTCCTGTGAGTGATTTTTCGAAGTCTGATCACAATGGAAGTCTTTAGAAGGGTACTAGGGGCTTCTTGTGACCCCTCCACACCTTCCTCACCTTCTGGAAAAGCCAACTCCATCTTCCTTTGCCACCAAACCTCTGCACAGTCACAATCAGTTAAATCACAAGCATAATAATTCCACATAAAAATACCCAAAGTACAAAAAGATGATTTCTTCTCATTTCTTTTCAGAAGTAGCTTGAATAAATGCAATTACCTTTTCAGTATTTAATGGCACTCACTTCATTAGTTTCCAACTCTTTTCTTGCAAAAATAGGGTTAGTGGGTAAACTAGGGTCTGCTAGGGTTTTCATTTCATTTTAGTTTTCCTTCCCTTTCTTGAAATCAAACAACCCTTGTAGAGTTAGCTTTCTTCCATCATAGTAAAAGCTTCTTTTGAGAACTCATAGAAGTTGGCTTAAGCTCCTAGCAAACTTGCACCAGCTGATCAAGTGACAACCTGCAGTAAGAGCTAGTACTTGTGAATATAGCACCGTCGTTTCCAAGTTTGTTACAAACTATCAGGTTGATAAAAGTAAAGAAGGAAGCCCTAGGAGTTGCAACATTATTGCTGCAATATTGGAGCCCACCACTCTTTTTGTTGCTGTTGCTGGGGAAGCATCAAAGTATTTTGTGATTACTACTTTTCTTCTATTTTCTACTACAACATTCTGCTAAGTAGTTTATTTTAGCAAAAATAGATTAGGAATTTCCTGCTTTTATCTCCATTTTGCAATTTCCATTTCAGCAAGCATAGATTAGTCATTTCCTGCTTTCATTTCAATTCTACAATTTCCATTTCAGCAAGCATAGATTAGTCATTTCCTTGATTTCATTTCAATTTTGCAATTTTATTTCAGCAAGATTCATTTCAATTAGTTGCAATTTGTTGTTCAATACATTTCAGGTTTTGCAGGTACAAGCAAACAAAAAAAAACAAAACAAAAATCACCCAAAAAGAGATTTTCTTTCATGCCTCGTAGGAATAGAGACAATTCAGGAAAATTCCTACCTAACATCCCCACAACATCACTAAGTCACCCTTCTCTCTTCTTTGGTGGCAGTGATCTAGTTGAACGTATAGGTGAACCTCCATAGATATACGAAGATCCTATAATAGAAGAAGAGCAAGAAACCATTCCTCCTGAGACCATGGCTGAAAACGGAAACGTTAGAGGAAATGGTGAAAGAATAGAGGGTGCTTTTCCCATCTGGGAGACCAATGGGGACACAAAAATGAAAAACATAAGTCCTTCTGCCTTGCCTCACTTCCATGGACTGACTATCGAAGATCCTGATACCTTCTTGTTTGAATTTGTTGTTCTCTATCAAACCTATGACTATGCAGAACACAAGCAGAAGTTGAAGTTGTTTCCTTCTACCCTCAAGGATGCATCATTGCGCTGGTTCATGGGGTTACATGGAAACAATATCACAACTTGGGCTTAGATGCAGCAAGCCTTTAACAACAAATACCAAGACTACTGTAGGTCAAATGATACCAAAGAAGAAATCTTTCGAATGACCATGGGAAGTGATGAATATTTAGAAGACTATGAAGAGAGGTTTCATCTCAGTTATAAAAGGGCTAGGTGCATGCTTCACCTCGAATCTCTGAAGTTGGTCCTGCTCAGAGGAGTCCCTGAAGACCTTCTAGATACGCTCCATCTGCTGGCTGGGGGAGACATCTACCAACTACCTTATGACGACATAAAGGCTGTGTTTAGAAACCATTCTAGGGCAGCCAGAAAGAGAGGTAGGGGAAGTCACCCTTTAGCCAGTACATCCTCATCCAGTTCATCCCTTAGAAACGAACTTGAGAATTGGTTGGAAGATTTCAAGAGCAAGATGAGGCAGACTCTTGCCATGAAAATGGATACCTTACATATCAAAAGGAAATAAGAGGAATTTGAGAAGGCTTTGGCCACCTTTTTCCCAAGGTGCACTAGAAAGCATCCTAGGAACAAATATCCATTGCACTCTATAGAAGTGTGTTTAGTCTGTGAAGAAGACCATCCTATGAATCAGTGCCCTTCCTTAACTAGAATTAAAGTTGCATATAGGGGGCCGACGGAGCCACTGAACCACTCTATTTCATGAACCAAAGGAGGCCTCATGGACCCAGACCTTTCCAGCAGGGAATGCAAGGGACATCCCAAACCTATTACAACCCTAATCAAGCCACTTCCATGCTTTCTTAGGGTCCCCATGCTCATCCTTCCTGGTCCACACCTCCTCCTTGGTCATATCCATCTCAATACCATGCTCCTTGAGTTGCTCATTCATTTCACTCTTATGCTCAGCCACGACCTCAGTGGAATGCACCTCATTAGAGGTGGAGGCCCCAGTACAACTCTCCTCCCGATCTTTTGCCTCCACCACCTACTCAATCACAACCATTGCTTCTTGCTCCACCAAGGCAACCACAAATATCTGCTCAACCAAACCCTAACCCCAATAACAAATAGGCCCAATAGGGATATACTGGAGAAACATCATGCCCGACCTATGTTGTGGAGATATAGGAGATTAACCTATGATTTGGGAAGGTTCTCCCAAATATCCAACCTCCTCCTAAGGAGGGAGAGGAAGAAAAACAGGAAAGTGAACTAGAAGCCATTCCACCCTTTCCTGAGAGACTAACTGGAACCACACAACTGACCCCAGAAGAAACAAAACTTCTAGAAGAATTGAAACAGTTGTGTGTAAATATACCACTTCTCCAAGCCATAAAAGATGTACATATATAGAACAAGCTAATTAAGGAGAAGTGCTTCAGGAACCTAGGCAGATGCGGGAGAGATACTCCAACTATCAATGTCATAGGACAACTATCCGACTTGATGTTGGGGCAGATAATCTGTCTGAAATATTTAGACCATGGGAGTCTTATAGTCGATGTCCACATCAATGGTACCATAATCCCCCATACCCTGATTGATCTAGGGGCTACCATTAATGTGATGACCAAGGATACTATACTAAAACTCAACCTTCAGGGTTCCCTGAGAAAGACCACAACAGTACTGCAGTTAGCAGACTGCTCCACTGTGACCCCTGAGGGGATTATGGAAGATGTAATGGTCTCTACTGATTCCTGGGAGTACCCTACTGATTTCCTGGTTCTCCAGCCAAAGGCAAAGCTCACTGGGTATCATCTCATCCTGGGAAGACCTTAGTTGGCTACTGCAGATGCCTACATCAGTTGTCGAGCTGGGAACATGACAATAAAAAACGGGCATATGTCCAAACAACTAGTCCTATATCTGCCTGCCCAACCTCTACTAGAGCATGATTTACCTCTCTAGTTGGAGGAGGAAGATGAGGATGAAGTTTATTCCACACCATTGTGTACAGTTGAAGCTACCATGGGGGGTCCACAAATCGAGGATTATCTTATTGAAAACTTGATTCAGAACCAGTGTGTTGCCATTAGAAGAGATGGTGAAAGAAACCCAAGCCAATCCTTTAGTTGATCTTTGTGTGGCTCATATGACCTCTCTTTGAGTTAAGAATGTGGAATTCGGCCTAGAAAGAACCTTGAAGATCAACTCATCCATATCCACCTCTCAGGAGAAGGAACTGTGTAGCTTATTGAAGAACCACTTGGATGCTTTTGCTTGGAGCTATAAGGAGATGAAGGGAGTCCACCCTTCAATCTATACTCATCACATTTATATTAGAGAAGATTATAAACTAATCAAGCAGTCTCAAAGGAGGATGAATCCAGCCCTTAAGGACATTGTCAAAGAAGAACTACAAAAGTTGCTAGATGCAGGATTCATCTACCCCATTTCTGATAGTGAATGGGTCTCTCCTTTCATGCTAGTGCCAAAGAAAAATGGGAAGTGGAGAATCTATGTAGATTATCGGGAACTAAACAAGGCCACCAAGAAGGACCATTTCCCTTTGCCTTTCATAGATCAAGTGTTAGATGGTCTGGCAGGGAAGAAGTTCTTCTCATTCCTAGATGGGTTTAGCGGGTACAACCAGATCCAAATCAGCCCAAAAGACCAAGCTAAGACCACTTTCACTTGTCCTTGGGGTACCGGGTCCTTTCTTTTGGGTTGTACAACGCTCCCGCCACTTTCCAGAGAGAAGTATTGAGCATATTTTCTGAACTGGTTCATGAATCAGTGGAAATCTATATGGATGACTTTACCCCTTATGGTTCTAACTTCTAGGAAGCTTTGACTAACCTGGGAAAATTTTTAACCAAGTGTATTGAAATGAACCTATCCCTCAGTCCCGAAAAATGCAAATTCTTGATGATTGAAGGGATCGTGATAGGTCATACAATTTCTCAATAAGGATTACAGGTGGATCCCAATAAAATTGCAATCATTCAAAGGGTCCCACCTCCTCAAATGGTAAGAAATGTTCAGAGTTTCCTAGGCTTAGTAGGGAATTGTAGAAGATTCATTAAGGATTTTAGTAATCTAGCCTCTCCATTGTTTGGTCTTTTGGGAAAAGATGCTGAGTTCATAAGGACTGACAACTGTCAAGAGGCTCTAGCTACCTTGAAATGTAAACTGGTAACTACCCCGATTTTGAGAGGTGCAAACTGGGCCCTACCTTTCCACATTCACACAGATGCCTCGAACAAAGTGATAGGAGCAGCCTTATGGCAAGTTAATGAGAAACTACCTTATGCCATATATTTTGTCAGTAAAAACCTGTCCAATGTAGAATTAATCTGCACTGTAACTAAAAAGGAGATCCTAGCTATAGTCCATTCCGTAAATAAGTTCAGACACTACATCACCAACAATCAAACATTCATACACATTGATCATGCTGTAATTAGGTTTTTGATGAATAAACTAGATGTAAATGCTCATATTATTAGATGGTTACCTTTATTGCAGTAATTTGATTTGACCATTGTTGATCAGTCAGGTACGGAAAATGTTGTTGTTGATTTTATGTCTAGACTAGATCTGCCTGTAGGTGAAGAAGGAATGGTGGATGATCAAATGCTATATGAACACCTATTTTCTATTTTAGTACTCTCTCCATGGTTTTCTAATATAGAAAATTACTTAGTTTTAGCACAGTTTCTGCCACACCTGTCCTCAAAAGACAAGAGCAAGATCGTTAGGAAAAATGCCCCATTCACCTGGATTGGGGGAAATCTTTTTAAATTTGGCCCAGATCAGATTTTGAGGTGATGTGTCAGGGAGGAGGAATTTTTTGACATCCTCCTAACCTATCATGATGTGCCCTGCGGGGACCATTTTGTAGCAAAGAGGACTGCTTTCAAAATTAGCAAGCAGGTTACTATTGGCCCACTCTTCAACAAGATGTCAAAATATATATCAGCCAATGTGACTGATGTCAAAGGATGGGGAAACCTACTCCAAGGGATGAGATGCCCATGCAGTGTCAAGTGACTTTCGAGCCATTTAAGAAGTGGGACATGGACTTTGTGGGTCCTATCAATCCCCATTCAAAACAGAAATCTTACATCATTGTGTGTACTAATTATCTGATAAAATGGGCAGAAAAAAAGGCGATCAAGGGAGCAACAAAAGAAAAAGTAGCTGAGTTTTTGAGAGAAAACATCTTCTACAAGTTTGGCTATCCAAGAGAATTAGTCACAGATCAAGAGAGTCAGTTTACCTCCAATCTGATTGAAGGCCTACTCACACATCACAAGATTAAGCACAAAACTTCCACCCCTTATCATCCTCAAGCAAATGGACAGGTGGAAGTCACTGACAGAGATTTGGAAGTGATTTTGACTAAGGTAGTGAGTAGTAGCAGAAAAGATTGGGTAGATCAATTTGTCGAGGCCACCTGGGCCTATAACACCACCTAGAAAACCACCACAGGGTTCACACCCTATGAGCTGGTCTATGGGAAGAAGGCTCTACTGTCAATAGAATTTGAATACAACACATTAAGGATGGAAACTTAGCTGGACTTAGATCTCAACCATGCACAAAAGAAAGGTTACTTTAGCTAAATGGATTGGATGAACAAAGATTGCAGGCACTTCTCCACTCAGAGGTAGTCCAACTTCAAAGAAAAATATGGCATGACAAACACCTTAAATAAAAACAATTCCAGGAATGAGATTGGGCACTACTGTATGATTCAAGATATAAAGATTCCAAGGGAAAACTAAGGACAAGATGGTTGGGACCGTACACAATAGAAAAATGCAATGACAATGGTTCAGTTATGATCCGGACCATCAATGAAGAAGCCATACCCATGCTTGTCAATGGGCATAGGTTGAAGCTCTACAGGAAGCCCCTCTCCAAGTAGGAATTCATTAAGAAATTGGCTAAAACAATGGTGGTAGTGGAGCAGGTCTCTACCTACACTCCACCCACACCCTTAAAAAAAAAAAAGAGAGAAAAAAGAAGAAATAAAAGATCCTTGGGTGAAAACCTCTTGGAGGAACCTAGGGTAGGCAGTGAGGTTGAAAACCTCTTGGAGGCACACCAAATTTCCCATAAAAAAAAAGGGAAAAAAGAAAAGATGGAAAAGAAAAAACAGAGAAAAAACAGAAAACAAAAAAAACTAACTTCTTTTGAATGCATTGCAGATTGCAGGAGGGTCACAGAGGAAAAAGAAGACATCGCCAAGCTACATATACCCTTGATACCTCATTCCTCCATTGCCATTATCATTTCCCAGGCCTTGGTCTCACTTGTTCTAAAAATTTTGCATCCTATAGGAAGCTTTGTGCATTCTATAGGAGGCTCCTATAGAAACCACAGAGGGCTCAAAATCAAGTTCAAAGAATAATCTGAGGGATAGAAATCTGTTCAGAAGGCCTGTGGACCTCTCTACCACCATTCATCCTCCTAATTCTCCATTCCATCCCTGCATGCCCACATTTCCATACGCTTCTTCCTTCCCTTCACAAAAAAACACAAAAATTCTCTTTCTTTTGTTTTTTTTTTCAAATGATAAATAAAACAACAACATTCTTCACTTGTTTCTTACCTAATGCACTCCAGCTATTATTCCTTTCCTTCATAACCTTCTTTAGCTATCTTTTCAATCCCTGCTCAAGCATTGTCCAGAATATTTTGAGGGACAAGCAGCTACAGGGAATCCTGCAGGATTCCTGTAACAGTTGATCCCTTTTAAAGACAAGCTTCAGAGGTAGGGTCAATGAAGCCAAGATATATACATCATGCAAGAATCCATTCATGATCAAAAATCACCACCATAAGGTAGCCAAGCCACCAGTTCAGAGGCCCTGAGCACCAGCAACAACAACAATAAAAAAAAAAGTGCCAAGTCTAAGCATGCAGAGTACGATAGTGACTAACAGATAAGTGGCTAAACCCATTCCTCTATTGCATGAATATTATTTAGGAACTGTATAAACTATTGAGATGGTCGCGATTAAGTGAAATTGATGGCCAGTTAACTGGCCACCCTCGTTCAGTTCAAACAAGCCTCGTCCAATTCAAACAATAGTTCAGAAGGTGCAATCAGCACGTGTGGTTCAGCAACTCGGGAAGAAAGAAAACTCAGAACTGGTAGTGGTGGCGGTATATAATGGGAATGATGGAAGTGATGGTGGGTAGGCGACACGAAATACCATAATGGCACTGGAGTAGGGACCAACGATCCGGATGAGGATAACGTACCCTTCTTGCCACCTCACCTCATCATCGTAGATGATGCCATCAGCTTAAGTACACTGTGGTAGAAGCCTCCACCACCTTTTGTTTTCATTGGAATCGATGAGTTCTCAGCTGCAAAAACTCACCTACCACCTTCAAAACATTGGAACAATTGCTCTCTACTAGTTTTCAAAACCTTCCCACTTATCGGGCTCTACAGGAGCATTATCGCATTCTATAGGAGCGGAAAGACAGTCTACAGGAGCCTTTCTACAGAAAGTCCAGAGAGCAGCTCTGCAAGGGGAAAATTCAAATGTTTTGCTAGATTCGAGCTTGAAAAAACATAGTCTTAGAAACCCACTCTGAATAAGATATATCTATACAAGGTGGTCGGATTTGAAGCAAAATACTAGGTTGAAAAAGGAAGGGAAAGTAAAAACAAAAGTCTGCTTGTGTTTAAAAAAGTGAACTTGCATTTGGGAACTATGTTTATCTTGTGAGAAAGGAAAAGCACTGTTTTATATACCCTCTGTTTTTTCGAAATATTGATTTCCTTAAAAAAGAAAAAACCTGAGAAGTAAATTCAGGTTGAGAATAGGGTTTGAAGGGAGGGAAAATTGCAAATTGTTGTTGTGAAAAAGAGAAACACGAAAAATTTTCTCTCTGGTTCCAGAAAGACAAGCCTTAGCAGTTCCTTTGTTTTCGGTCTTGAAATTTGTTGCCTTCTCACCTGAGAATTTCCAGTAGTCATTAAACATCATGATGGGAGGTTTCATGAGAAAAGAGCCTCTAAATTCCACTAATTTACATGAACACACAGAAGTGGTAGCCCTCTTCACCAGGGAAAACTGGATGCCTTTCTTTGAGAGAATTTATGGATATGATGAGGAGGTGACAGAGGAATTTTTAATGTCTTTAAGACCCCATTCCAAAACCCATCCTATAGTCAGTTTCAAGGGTGTGATCATAGAGCTTACACCTAAATTCATCAACAGAATCACAGGTCTCCCACTTGGGCTTCCCTGGAGAAAAGAAGAAAATCGAATAGGACATGTTGCTAAAAAGACATTTTTCCAACTTGATGAACATCCTGTAGAGGATAAGAATCGGGTTAGAAGGACAAGTATACCTCATCCATGGGGAGAGGTCAGTTACCAAATCATCTCCTGTGAAGGGAGATACAGTATAGTCTACGATTATCATTTCGGATTATTGCATGAACTAAGATGATCCGGATCTTGGGAGGAGGCCCAAAAGATCTAAAATATTGAAATGGATCTTGGGGGAAGAGACCCCCAAGATCTGAAAGATTGCAATGGATCTTGGGGGAAAGGCCCCCAAGATCTGAAAACTTGAATTTCCAGAAGAAAAATAGGAGAATGCCCAATAAACAAAACCACAAAGAAACTTTTATTTAAAATAATAATGGAAATAAACTAGCTAGGGTGATGGTAGCTTATCTCTGAGAAGAGATGTGGTGGCTACATGCCTCTAAACTATAAAGGCTGCATTGTGGCGGATAATCTGTCCTTTTACAAAATGTGACTTGTTACTTATAGTATTTTTCAGTTACAATACCACAGGTCAATTCCATGGGTGAATGAATACCATGGGTGGATTTTACAATACGATGGGTGGATTCCATTTACAATACCATGGGTAAATTCCATGGGTTGATGAATAATATGGGTGGATGAGTACCATGGGTTGATGCCATTTTCGATTCGAATCATTCCTCCCTTCTTAAGAAGCAATGGTCCCCATTGTGTAAAGTTCTCTCCTGCGAAGCCTTTGTTGAATATGAAGAGCCACTGAAGATAAGGGTTTTATGTGGTTAACCCAAAACCCTGATAAACGAAGATCTGAGGATAGAGATACCCTGTAATGCTTGTGACCAACTGTGATTCTCACAGTGTGCGGCCTAGCAAATGGACTTCGATGACAAGGATTTTATGCGGTTGAGTCATAACCATGATGTTGGTTTCTGATGAAGTAGCAGGTGCCTACATAGCCTGGGGTGGGAGGGCACGTCTCCAATGGAAACCCACTCTGAATGCTGCTCCAGAATTAAAAATGGACATAACTCAGCCAATATAACTTAGAATATTTATTATAACCTGTTTTTAGAAGCAACAGGATCATTTTGCGTCTTCCCATGAGTTGGAAATCCTTATCTGGACACTTTGATATCTCAGATTCGCGCTGCAACAGTTCCGCCGTCACAAAAATTCTGATAAAATAGCTGATTTTAAATCAGCGATATGTCCCACATCCGAACTCTGATTCGACCCATTTTTTTTTTTAAATTGGGTGATTTTTCAAGAGGAATTTAGATCTAGTATTTGTTATTGTAAATTTTTTACCAAATGTTTCAGATATGATCTGCAAAGTTGCTGCCCAAAAAAATTCCTGCAAAAAAATGAAAAAAGAAAAATTATTCCTGCTTGACCCAAGAAAGTGCTCTATGGAGGTTGTAGCACATGCCTGAAGTTCTTTGAATATTGCTACAAAATTTGAAACTGGAATATGCATCAAACCCTGATTCCCATGGAATCATAACCTCCTCTGATACCACTGATCCAGATCTTGGGAGGAGGCCCACAAGATCTAAAAGCTTGAAATGGATCTTGGGGGAAGAGACCCCCAAGATCTAAAAGATTTGAATAGATCTTGGGGGAAAGGCCCCCAAGATATGAAAACTTGAATTTCCAGAAGAAAAATAGGAGAATGCCCAATAAACAAAACCACAAAGAAACTTTTATTTAAAATAGTAATGGAAATAAACCAGCTAGGGCGATGGTAGCTTATCTCTGAGAAGAGATGTGGCGGCTACATTGGCCTCTGAACTGTAAAGGCTACATTGTGGCAGACAATCTGTCCTTTACAAAATGTGACTTGTTACTATAGTATTTTCAGTTACATACCACAGGTCAATTCCATGGGTGAATGAATACCATGGGTGGATTTTACAATACCACGGGCGGATGCCATTTACAATACCATGTGTAAATTCCATGGGTTGATGAATAATATGGGTGGATGAGTACCATGGGTTGATGCCATTTTCCATTCGGATCATAAGATATGGTATGGACCTACCTGCATCTAGAAAAGTCAGTCTCCCATATTTCCTCCTCCAATCTTTCATAGAGTGTCGCACCAAGTTGAATGCAGGGGTCCCAGAGCAATTGGCCCACCATGGGCTCATCAAATTGCTGGTAGAGGATGCCCTCTACACATACACCATCCCTATAGCCTGGGATATTTTCAGGAACATGTCTAGGGAAGATGACATAAAAGCTCTCACTGATGACCTTAGCCCATATGGCAGTGAAGAAGAGGAGCAGAAAGAGGAACTTGAGAAGGAAATCCATGAGGAAGCTCAAAATATTCAAGTAGAAGAAGAAAAAGAGGAAAAAAAAGAGAAGAGGAGAAACATGAAAAAACCACATTTGAACCTAAGGTAGAGAAGGAAATAGCATCAAAAGCAGAGAAGAGGAAGAGGAAAAAAGCTGAGAAGAAGAAGTCCAAGAAAGCTTAGAAAAATATTGCCACAGGAAAGGCAGAAACTCAGCAACAAAAGGAGAAAACACCACCAGAGATAGCAAAAACAAAAACAGAAACAACAAACATAGGCAAAACTGCAGAGGATGAAGAAGAAAAACATCAAGAATAATTGTCTCTTGAGACACTAGCAAGGGAAGCAACAGTTGTCCTTGCTGCACTTAGCACTCAAGCTAAGCAAAAAGGGAAAAGAAAATGACAGACATCTATGTATTTAAAAGCCTGGAGGAGCATTAGAATTAAGGTGGGCAAGCCCCAACCACCTTCAAAAGAACCCATTATCATTGAGGATGCACCTACAGTAACAAGGGAGGAATCTCCCTCCAAAAATTTCTATCACTTACGAGAGAGGGAGTCCTAAGACCTACACGTAGAAGGAAAGGATCAAATTAATGGGCTCTAAAGCGGTCCTACAGGAGCCACAAACCTCTCTATAGGAGACACTGGCCAAGCGCAAAGAAACTGAAAAAATGGAAAAGAAGGCAGAAGATCAGTCCCAAGATGAAGCTAAGGAAAAAGAGATACCAGAGCCAGGCCCTCAACCTAACTTAGGCTCCTACTACAACCTTCTAGAAGGTGGGAAGATCATCCCACAAAAATTTGCAGTGCCTCTTTTCTTAGAACTAGAAGAGGAAAGAGTCAGGACCCACACCTGGATGCAAATTGCAAAATCTAAAGGGGTCGAGGATATAGGGTACATGGAAAACAAGTTGAGAGAGATGAGCAGAGAATTGAGCATGGTAAGGCACACAGAGAGCATCAGAAGATCCCAACTGCAGGAGGAAAATGAATTGTTGAAAAAGAAACTACAAGAAAGGGAACCTCAAGGAGGGAATAAGTTGTCAATCTTGGTAGGACAACAACAAAAAGAGGGACCCCAAGCAGATAGTGAGGTAGCAAAGAAACAACAACAAGAAGAAGAACCACAAACAAATAGTGAGAAACTGATAAAACAACAACAAGAAAAAGAATCCGACGCAGAAACTAAAGTGCTAATTTTGAAAAGGCAGCTATAGGAAAAGGAAGCCCAGTTAGCCTGCATGGCCAGCTGGGCATTCGAGGTCTTGCAATGGAGACAACTAGCTAGATCATATGCATTGTATCTCAAAGATCAGTGGCTCTAATTCTAAATTAAGACACTGGCCTAGAGGGGCACAATACCATTTCAAGACTATGGCTAATTTATGCATTTACGTGATCATATTTCAACTGAGGATAAAGGAAATCTTTCAGAATGTTACTAACACAACATGGAACTTCCTTACATGAATTTATGGGATCCAATTGCTACATTGGGGGACTTACAGTGCATGGCTATGGCTTCTTGGTTGAGCCATGATGAAAGGAGAGTAGTGGAAATTCAGAAAATAATGGCAAAAGAGCTAAGTGAGCCCCTAATGATAAGGGTAGAACCAGCAAAACCCTTGGCTCTCATCTATGCCCACCAATACCTTGCAGCCAATCCTTAAGTTCTTCCTGACTATGTTGACAAGCAAGCATAGGCTATTGCTCATTTCGAAGATATGGAGAGATTGTTTGGCGATGACTGCCTTCATGCCTGCATGAGGAGGTGGAATACATTGCCACATAGCCTAAGGATCAGGGAGTATCACTCCCCAAATAGAATGAGGGAAGCCATGAGGAGAGTTCCCCTATATAAGCACTCAATGAAAAACTTGAAAGCCAACTGGATTGGTCTTAAATTCAGTCCTCCACTGCTGCTAGGACTATTGGAAGGAGTTAAGGAGGAAGAAGAACAAAAACAATGGGAGGTAGTGGATAGAAAAGTAGGTTTCCATGAAAGAGAGGAAGACATCACATCAGAGGCTTGGGATGTCAGGGAATCTGTTAGAGCCATTAAAGATGAAGAGTTAGATTAGTTTCTCAGAGGATGAGCAACCCATTCAGCAAGGGTGTGATGATCAGCCCCAGAAATGGGTAACTATATGGGCTCATTCTGCCTCTTATTTATATTTAATCCACCATTCTCAATAGTTTTGTGCATTTTTCTGAATATATTTATGTCAATAGAGTGAATTGTGTCAGTCAATTTGCCATGTAATCTAATGAGTGTTTATTGCAGATTTTTTGGACAATCTTGGACAAGGACAAGGAATTTATGAGCAAATGACAGCCAAACTTGAGGAAACAGGGAGCATGACTTGTAGGGAGGGTGTCTCCTTCATTAATTACCCCTTTCCTCAAATCCTCCATTAGCAACTCGGAGCTTAAAGGCCCAAATTGATAATTCCAAGGGGAAACCGAGCAAGTCAAGTAGGATTGTTGCCTATCTTCAATTCTAAGAAGTCGAGTTCCTTGATTTTAGGAGGAATATTGGGAGTTGCCATTTGTATAAATAAGAACACTTTGAGCCTCAGTAGGTTAGCCAGTTGTTAGTATATTTTCGCACTTTGGCGCAGCATTGTGTTCAACACATTTTCAAGTTCTTTTTGAAGATAATTTATGTGATGTAACTGCTATTTTTTGATAAATGAAAATGAAATAGTTTTTGAGCCAACACCGATCTCTTTCAGAGGGCTGAAACTCTTGGGTTAGGGCCCAGCCCAAGCTTCTCAGCAACTCCTTTGTGTATTTATATGTTTTTTCTTTCATCCATAAGATAATTTCTATTGCTTAGGTTCATCTTACTTTGTTAAATTAGGTTGCCTTTGCTGATTAGCATAGTTGTTTTTGTATCAGGTGTGCAAGTAGGTTGCCACAGTGATAAAATAAGATTCATAAAGGCCACAGTAGTCCCTGATCTCCTTTCTCCCTCATTGCGACTATGATCTGAGGTTAAGGCACTACTACTGCCACCAAAAACACAGTTTTTGCTCTTTCATGCAACTGCTAGTGTGATAACTTGATTTGGAAAAGATGATAGTAGCTTGGATTCATATGCTTAGATCATTTCCTGTTCATTTCCCATAGTTCTCTCACATGCTATTCTGTTCATAGGTTACTGATCAACATTTTCTATTTTTAGGTAAGGAATTAGGTTAAGATAGACAAAACTCTGTTTTTAGTTCTTTCTTTGGTTAGTTTTG
Source organism: Pinus taeda (assembly GCA_000404065.3). Lineage (NCBI taxonomy): Eukaryota > Viridiplantae > Streptophyta > Pinopsida > Pinales > Pinaceae > Pinus > Pinus taeda. Next base: position 11,222 of record APFE031626215.1, on the reverse strand, counting down.
ATAAGTGTGTAGATCTCTTACAGAACATCTCAGCTCACCATCCCTTCATAAAACTACCAGCACTAGCTCACTTCTCCTAGATTTCTTAACTCATTCACAACATTTCACCAATCTGCCCTAATTTCTGTGTTTTTCCATAAAGTTGTCTTCTTGCCATTTGAACAAATCCAACCATCATGTTCTTCTCTGACCTCCCTTGCCAAGTTCTAGACCCCTCAGCACCTTCATCCAGCTTTCATTTCCCCCTTCCCATCATTTTTCCACCTTCAAAACCTCCCAAAACCACTTTCGGCCCAGCTTTCATTTCCCCCTTCCCATCATTTTTCCACCTTCAAAACCTCCCAAAACCACTTTCGGCCTCCTCGTGTAGATCCTCCTGTAGAACCTCCTATAGATCCCCTATAACCTCGTGTAGAATTTCCTGTGAGTGATTTTTCGAACTCTGATCACAATGGAAGTCTTCAGAAGGGTACTAGGGGCTTCTTAGGACCCCTCCACACCTTTCTCACCTTCTGCAAAAGCCAAACCCATTTTCATTTGCCACCAAACCTCTGCACAGTCACAACCAGTTAAATCACAAGCATAATAATTCCACATAAAAATACTCAAAAGTACAAAAAGATGATTTCTTCTCATTTATTTTCAAAAGTAGCTTGAATAAATGCAATTTACCTTTTTAGTAGTCAATGGCACTCACTTCATTAGTTTCCAACTCTTTTCTTGCAAAAATAGGGTTAGTGGGTAAACTAGGGTTTGCTAGGGTTTGTTAGGGTTTGCGTTTCATTTCAGTTTTCCTTCCCTTTCTGCAAATAGAATAGCCCCTGTATAGTTAGCATTCTTCCATTATAGTAAAAGCTTCTTCTAAGAACTCATATAAGTTGGCTTAGGCTCCTAGTGAACTTGCGCCAACTGATCAAGTGACAGCCTGCAGTAAGAGCTAGTACTTATGCATACATCATCGTCGCTTCCAAGTTTGTTATGAACTACCAGGTTGATAAAAGTAAAGAAGGAAGCCCCGGGAGTTGCAGCATTATTGCTGCAATACTGGAGCCCACCAATGAGGATAGGCAGTATTGGTTAGATGAGGTCAATGACCACTTGGAGAAGCTTATAGACAAGGAAAATATAGATAACCAACTACTAAGGCACATGGCACATCACTGCTAAACAAGTAATATGATTTGAAACAACAAGGTCAAACAACTGGAAAACAAGCTCAAAGAAACCCTAAAGGACCAAAATGAGAAAGGTAACTTAGAGATGCTTGCTAAAACATCCATGAAGGCTCAACATACCTCATTTTGTAGCTCTTGATCAATTTTGGAGAAATTATGAGCATTTTGTTTTTAGCTATTTTGGCACCTAATTCAGAAATTTGGTCAATCACAGAAGTGTAGCACCTTGGTGCCGCGCTTTTTCCATAGGCACTCAAATCACAAATGGTTTACAGTTTTGGAAATACCATGACATCCTCGAAAACCCATTTCATCATATTTTCCAAAGAGAGAAGAAATTTTGAGAAAAAGAGGAAAAATGGTCAAAAATCAACATCGTGGCCCTCTTTTTGACAAGCATTGCACTTTTGGAGTAACCTTGGGAGAATGGATTTGTGAAGGCCTTCCCATGTGTAACTTTCAAAAATTCAAGGTGTTTTGGAAACTAGACTTGTACATATAGTTGATTGTTCTTTCAAAAATTTATTTGGACCTCAAAATGGCACCTTAAAGTGGGCTCAAATTTGGTGTTGAGCTTCTACAAATTTCTGTGTTTTTCATTTAAATTTCATTGTATAAACTTCCTAGTTTTCAGTTTGACTTGGTCAAAGTCAAAATTCTTGATGTAGTTGAAGTTAGTTTGAGGTTATATGATGTAAGAATGAATAAATGAACATGATAGGTATTTTCTGTGGTTTAATAGACCTCATTAAGTAAGATAAATCCCAATCAAAGTCTACAAGAAGTGTTTGTATTTGACATTCTCACGCTCACTTGTTGGTTGAGAGAATCTTGCAATCAATTGCACCACCTAGGAATTCGACTCTTGAAGGTGGAGAAGTGGTTCAATTGAGTCTATATGTACTATTTCCCATTCAGAGAGAAGGGTTAGAATTTTTTGGAGCAGGTTTGTATGCTTATGTTTTCTTTAGCTAATATAGGAGCAGTTGCAGCTATATTTGAGGAACTCTAGTTCAGTGAGTCTATGGTGCTTGTTTCTTCTTTCTATCATTTTTAATGGATAAATCATCTCTCTTTACATGCTTTATGTTCTTCCTATGAGTTTCTTTGCATTTATATAAAGATGAATCTTGAAATTAAGCTATGTTTATGTGGAATTCATAGTTGTGTTTCCCTTATTCTAAAGCTAATGACTTCATGCCTTCACATCCTCATTAGTCTCTTTTAAACTCACAAATATATGACATATTGAAAAACACTCCAATGTCACCATAACACACTGATATCTAGCTCCTATTATACTTGTTTCTGCATACTTGAACCCTAGACCTAATTACCTGCTCTAAACCCTAGTCCAGGAAACCAAAAAAATCTAAATTCACAAGAACTCAAAACAAACTCATATATCTAGCATAAAACCTATCTCTTTACATATATTCTTTGACAAATCCTTTGAGAGATCCCTCTTTCGCTCAATAGGGCTAGCTACTAAAGCTAAAACTGGTTTGAGGTTACCTCTTTTGATCTCCTCCTCACCCTAGGAAATTGTAGAGGATAACATTTTTGGTGTCATTGTGAGGGAAATGACTAATAAATCATTCCTAGGAAATATGTTAGAGCTTTCAAGAGAACTATTTGTGCAGTTGACAATTTCTAGTATCCAAATATTGGCTGATTTTTTACAAATTTCATTAATCTTAAGGTGAGATAAAATTCTGGCTCCTAAAACATATATCAAGTAAAATCGTGACCCAAGTCCACCCTCTATTATTGAAGACCTTGAAAAACTACTCTGAAAACTTAAGTTACCTATCACTAAAAGTGTAGTTTGAAAAATTAAAAGAAAAACTTCCCTACCTAGAAATTTATTTGCTTTTGAGCAGCTTCCTTTTGATACTCAGTTAGAATTGTCTCTTTCAAGGTCAAAATATGAGTCTTTCATTTTTGAAGTAATATTTGAACATCTTTAGCTTGAATCTCATTCTCATTCTTAAGAATCTCTATCTGCTAGATTTGATCATGAGTTGTGGTTGAATTTTGACAAACTTTAAAGTCTTGCTGATGAGCTCCAAATCAATACTGGAAAACCTACATTTAGTATTTTCTTGAATACTTAACTATTGTCTCATCCTCTAATACACCTCCAAATACATCTATTACATCTCCAAGTACCTCAGAAACCTCATCCTTTCTTCCACCACCTCCATCAATGTCATCATCTTTACCTCAGAACTATAGTCAAAGACTCCCTCTATTTTATGGGAGCTCAAAAATCATAGCCCAACATCATGTTGATAAATTGATAGATTTTATTGATCTGGAAGAAATTAATGAAGATGATGTGAAGAAATGGTTTCACAATTTGGCTGCTAATTCTATCAATAATTCTCAGAGATTGATAGAATTGTTCTTAACACATTGGCAAGAAAAGAAAAATCCACTACAGATTTTGGCTAAGTACAATTTTATGGAAAGAAATCAGAATGAGACAGTCCAAGAGTTCACAACAAAATTCAATTTAGTATACAATTCTACTCCTGATGATATGAAGCCTCCGCCTCGTCTAGCACTTCTCCATTATCCTAATGATTTTGACCCAGACATGGCATATCAGCTCAGAGAGAGAGACCCTCCAAGTCTTGAAGAAATGCAACGAAAGGCAGTAAGCATCAAAGTTAAACTACTTATCACGAAATCTAAATCGAAGCCCGAGTGGACTGAGAAGAAAGTTGTTTTTAAAGAAGAACCTTCATCATCTTTAGTTGTAAAGCTTGACACTCTAATCAAAACCATGGAGAGAATGATGAATAGAATATCCATAACTGATGAAAAGTGGAGCCTTTAGTGAGGAATCAAAACTTTCATGGCCAACAATAGTATCAATTCAAAAATCGACAAAAAGAGCAGCAAAATCAAGATGCTCAAGGTTAGGCAAGAGCTCCATTTCAGAAAAATTATATTGAAGGCCAAGAAGAATATGAAGAGGATATTGTAGAAGAAAATCACTTCTTTGAAGAAGATGAGCTACCTACCTTTTTGATAGAAGAAGATCAGTTTTCTAAAGAATATTTCATACCAAGTGATCAACAACTTGTACTTGCAAGTGACAATTTATGGTCTTTGCAAACTCAAGAATACCAAAGAGGATATCATAATGCTCTTAGTCATTTGAAAATGTAGTACAACTTGAGGAACAAAATGTACCTATTACATTGAACCAGAAGAGGAAAAATGTGCTGAAAGACACACAAAGCAAAGAAGCATCTCCTCCAGATCAGAATAAAGAAAAATAAGTTGTCATACTGAGCCGGAATAAAACCAATGAGGCATCTACCAACAATGTGAGCAAAGGTAAGGAGTTTCAAAGTGAATTTCATAAGAAGGAATCTCAAGCTAAAGGGTAGATTGAAAGGAAGGACATTTTTAAAAGGATGTAGAAAAGAAATCCAATATTTTTAGTTTAGAAAATGAAATTTCCAAGTTGAAAGTTCCAATTCCTCTCACTGAATTAGTGAAGAATGATAAATATAAGTTTCAAATTCCAAAAATACTTAAGTTTGACCAGAGGTGAGATACAGTGAATGTGTCTGATGATGAGCCAACAATCATTTTTGGTCCAACCTTGGAAGGAAGTCCTAAAGATAATGAAATTCCACCGTTTTATCTTAGTCTCAAGCTTCATGACTTTATCCTCCATAATGCCATGCTAGATTTTGGTGCCTCACCTAATATTATGCCTAAAGTCATCATGGAAAAACTACGATTGAGTATCACCCAACCTTATCATGACCTCTACTCTTTTGATTTGGGTAGAGTGAAATGTTTTGGCCTCATTAAAGGCTTAGTAGTTTCCTTGGAAAAAATTATGTCCAAGAATATGGTGACGGATGTAGTGGTTTTTGATATTCCTCCTAGGTTTGATATGTTGCTTTCAAGGACTTGGGGAGCCAAACTAAAGAGCACTCTACAACTTGAATTTTCATATGCTGCTATCCCACTGTAGAAATTCCCACTGTAGATCAACAGATTATGCAATATACTAAAGCAAAATACAAGATCTACTTCTACAACAAACTTTGTGGAAGCTTAATTGAATATGAGCAAGGTCAAATATAACCCATATAACTGAGAACGAGAAATCAATCACACATGAACACAAAAGAATAACCCAGGGAAAGCCTCAGCCTAAATCCCCAATCTCTGTATTATCATACAAGTGGAAATATGTTTAGATTACAAAAAGAATCAGCTCACAAGCTATCTTGCTCTCTCTGCAATCAAACTGCTACTCATATATAGTCAAAAGATTCTAACAAACCTTCGCCTCTACCCTCCAAGCTTCCTATTTCCTTGAGCAGTTTTCCTTGGGGTCCATTACTACCACCTATGTGAATTGGCCTCTTCACACACTCACTAACCTCTGATCTAACTGTGCAATCCAGAAGGAGATGAATTCCTTCTGCATGGATGAGTTTCCTTTATAGGAAAATTCCTCTAACTTATAGTACAATGTCCATGTCTTTAATCTCAACTGGGTCTTTGTCTGAATTGACATGCATGAGTTATTTGTGAGAGAATATTCAGTTATTTGAAGTGCAATAGTTACATGCATGCAAGCATTAACTAACTAAAATCACAATTAGTTCAACCAATTGTTTGAATTAATCTAACTAGACTTGACTCAGTTAACTGAGACAACTAATTACAACTCAATATTACAACTCATCGTTATCTCTTTAATTGATGGATAAATTCCGCAATCAATGGAGAAATTGTTGCATGTCCCCACATAGACTTCATGTTTGGTTTTCTACAACTAATTAACTCAAGATGAATTAATTAATTATTTTACAAACATCTCCTAAGATCAAATTCGAATTTTACTTCTCTATTTTAGCTCAGGGACTAACTAAAATAGGAATCCATCACAAAATACTTTTATTAGCACTTCCATTTTTCATTCTTTGTTGCTATATCAAACACTGGTACCCAAACTGTTATTTATAGCAGTGTTATTTTTAGCACTTCTATTTTTAGCATTTCTTGTTGCTATTTTCAACACCCTCTCAACAGGAAAGGCATTCAACTCGAACCTAATCCTAAACCTTTGGAATGTTCTGCATGAAATACTTCTCCCAAGTGTTGTTGCTCCAACAACTCTAGAAACAAAAATACTCCCAACTGACCTCCCTATTGAGCAAGAAACATCCTCTGATGTTGAAGCTCCATCTGCCACTGGCAAGTGCTCCCTCTGTGACCTCTAAGCTACTGCAACACTCCATGCATCTCACATTGTTGCACACCTTTTTATGCCATCCTACACTAGTGCAACACTCATGTGTGTCTCGCATTGTTGCAACCTGCTAGCTCTGCATTATCTTGGGATTCTTGCACTGTAGCTCTCTCTGCTGCTCCATTCGCATCTGTCTCTACCCACTCATCCAGTCCTGGTACTCCTTGTTGGGGCTCCTGTAGTAAGGTATAATCAAAGAGGTTGGGTACCTCAATGATCCTGCCCCTATTCCAACCTTCTTTGGATTGTCACTCCACATCGCCCCACCTCCTACCTAGAGGTATGGATCCATGTGATCCCTTTGCCCACTTGGCTCAAAATTTCCCCCTACTGGAAGTCTCTGCATGAGTGGATGCCACGAGTCAGTCTCCTCTTGGCTTCTCTAGTTGTGGCTGCTCTACAACCTCCTAAAGTTGCTTCACCAATTGTGGCTCCTCCACAATTATCTGAGACTTCTTCTGGCAATGCATGTTGAGAGGTGATTTACTCTCCCTCTCAACTACCAAGTATCTAACCTTCACCTTTCTCCTCAAGGCTTTGCATGCATCTTGTACCTCAACCACATACGGGTTCTTGGCTAGCACACCAATCTGTTTCATCTTTCTCGCCATCACAAAATTTCTTAGAAAAAGAGTTGATTTTAAATCAGCGATATATCCCTCATCTTAACTCCAATTCAGCTGATTTTTATTTTGAATTTGGGTTTTTTTCCGCAAGGAATCTAGATCTGCTATTTTTTTTTTAAATTTTCACAAAATTTTTTAGATTTGCTCTGAAAAATTTATTGATAGAACTTTCTAATGCTTTTTCTTAGGACTATTTAGATCTAAAATTTTATGATAAGAGTATCATTCAGTAGACCATTCTGGTCAAGCCTGATCAAAAGCCATTTCGCTAGAAACTGAGAAGGATTAATCCTAAGGTTTTGCCATCGACTGAAAAAGAGGTAAATAGGATTTAGAAGTTTGGTATCATATTCCCTATTTGATTTTCTGAATGGATGTCTAATCTAGTGCCAGTAAGAAAGAAGACCGGGGAGATTCGTCTTTGCATTGATTTCAAAAATTTAAACAAAGTTTCTTTGAAAGATAATTATCCCCTTCCAAAGGTGGATCATATACTTTAGAGGGTAGTTGGATCTCCTAGGATGTCATTGCTAGATGGATATTTCGGGTACAATTAGATTTTGGTGCATAAATATGATTAGCTGAAAACAACCTTCATAACACCATGGGGTACATTCATATATCTCAAGATGCCATTTGGATTAAAGAATGTAGGGGCAACTTTTCAGCGGGTTATGGACATAGATTTCGCGAATGAAAAATATGTATTTCTGGTTATATATTTAGATGATCTCATTATATTTTCTAAGTCTGATGAAGATAATTTACATCATTTGAGAATTTTTTTTCAGAAATGCAGAAAATTTGCCATCTCACTCAATTCAAAGAAGAGCCTATTTTCCATGGAAGAAGGTAAGTTGTTGGGCCACATCATCTCTAAGAATGGCATTCACATTTATCCTGCAAGAATGCAAGCCATTCAATAATTAGATTTCCCAAGGAACACTAAAGAAATTAAGTCTTTTAATGCGAAAATCAATTTTTGGAGAAGATTTATCCCCAATCTAGCTGAGCATTTGAAAGAGATGACAGACATGCTGAAGAAGGACAATGAGGTAAAGTGGTCTTTAGAGTCTAAGAAATTGTTACATGCAGTAAAATTTCTATTATCCACTGCTCCTATTTTGATTAGTCCAAATTATACTTTAGATTTAATTATTTTTTCATTTTCCTCTAAGCATACATTAGAAACAATCCTAATGCAAAAGAGAGATCATAAAAATGAGCAGCCAATAGCATTTTTTAGTCACACCATAAGAGATGTAGCATTAAGATACAACATCATTGAGAAGAAAGCCTTGACATTGGTGAAATCTCTCAAAGCTTTACGAGTTTATATTTTGCATTATCACACCATTGCTTATGTTCCCACAATGAGAGTGAAAGAGATTCTTGTGCAAACAAACCCTGAAGGAAGAAGGGGAAAATGGATTGCAGCCATGCTAGAGTATGATTTGGACATAATACCCACAAAGCTCATCAAGGGACAAGGTTTGGCTAAGCTTATGGCTGAATCTAATCTGCATGCACTAGACATAAATTTGATTGCAACACTTTCTAAAGAAGAGGAAGAAGAAGACCCACATTTACAGGTGTCTGACATGTTCATATCGTCTTGATGGTATTTTGAGATAGTTTATGTCTTGCAGCATTTAAATCCTCCATTGGAATTTCGCAAAGGTAAAGCTATATCCTTAAACTTGAAAGCTTCAAAGTATTGTATTCTCGATGGTTATTTATACTGGGAAGACTCTGGCTGTGTGTTGTTGAATTGTTTGGTTGAAAGTGAAGCAAAGGATGTGATGAAAGATTTTCACAAAGGAGATCATGGTGGCCATCACTTCTAGAAGATTACAACAAATAAGATCTTAAGGGTTGGTTTCTATTGGCCTATTCGTTTTTCTGAGTATATAAAATAGTGATGAGCTATCATGAATGTCATATTTTCCAAGGAAAAAGAAAATTTTTTCCGTTACCCTTGCAGCCCATCTCAATTACAACTCCTTTTCAGCAGTGGGAGCTTGACTTCGTTGGCGAGATCCATCCTTCAAACAACTGGAAAACAAGTTGAAAGAAACCCTAAAGGACAAAAATGAGAAGGGTAACTTACAGATGCTCCCTGATGCATCCACAAGGGATTAACATAACTCATTTTGCAATTCTTCACCAATTTTGGAGAAATTATAAGCATTTTGTTTGTTTTTTTTTCTATTTTGGTGCCTAATTCAAAAATTTGGATAGTCACAGAAGCACAACACTTTTTCCTCGGGCACACAAATTAGAAATGGTTTGTAGTTTTGGAAATACCCTGACATCCTCTAAAAACCCATTTCATCAAATTTTCCAGAGAGAGACCAAATTTTGATAAAAAAAGGAAAAAGTGGTTAAAAATTAGCGTTTTGGCCCTCTTTCTGACATACGTTGCACTTCTAGGGTAACTTTGGGAGAATGGAATTTTGAAGGTTGTCCCTTGGGTCATTTTCCTAAATTCAAGGTGTTCTGGAAAGTAGACTTGAAAATCTAGTTGACCATTCTTTCCAACCTTCACTTGGACCTTAGAAAGGAAGCTTAAAGTGGGCTCAAAGTTGATGCTATGCTTCTGCAAATTTTTGTATTTTTCATTTAAATTTTAGTGCGTAAATTTCCTATTTTTCAGTTGGCCCTGGTCAAAGTCAAAACTCTTGATGCAATTGAAGTTAGTTCGAGGTTAGATTAATCATGAATAAATGGATATGATAGGTAGTTTTTATGGTTTAATAGGCCTCATTAAGGAAGTAAATTCGAAATCAAAGTCTACAAGAAGTGTTTGTATTTGACCTTCTCACTCTCACATGTTGGTTGAGAGAATCTTGGAATCAGTTACAACACCTAGGAATTTGACTCCTAAATATGGAGAAGTAGTTAAATTGAGTCTATATGTACTATTTCTCGAGAAGGGTTGGAATTTTGTGGAGCATGCTTGTATGCTTATGTTTTCTTCAGCTAATACAAGAGGAGCTACAGTTATATTTCAAGAACTCTAGTTAAGTGAGTCTATGGTGTTTCTACTTTCTGTCCATTTTAATGGATAAATCAAATCCCTTTACATGGTTTATGTTCTTCCTATGAGTTTCTTTGCATTTATATAAACAAGAATATTGAAATTAAGCTTTTTTTATGTGGAATTCATAGTTGTGTTTCCCTTCTTCTAAAGCTAATGAATTCATGCCTTCACATGCTCATTAGTCTCTTTTAAACTCACAAATCTATGCTACATTGACAAACGTTCTAATTTCACCATAATGCATTGATATCTAGCTCCTATTATACTTGTTTCCGCATACTTGAAGCCTAGACCTAATTACCTACTCTAAACCCTAGTCCAACAAACCTAAAAAACCTAAATTCACAAGAACTCAAATCAAACTCATATATCTAGCCTAAAAATTGTCTCTTTACATATATTCATTGAAAAATACTTTTAGAGATCCCTCTTTGGCTCAGTAGGGCTAGCTACTGGAGCTGAAAGTTGCTTGAGGTTACCTCTTATGATCTCCTCCTCATCTTAGGAAATTGTAGAGGATAACAATTTCAATATTGTACTCAGTTTTATAATAGAATTGAAGAATGTCCTATGATGATGCCCAAGATGTAGGAGAAGAAGGTGTAGCCTGAGCATCCTACCCAAAACTTGCAAATGATGTGGGTCGAGCGCTGTGAAGAGGACTCGAATGTGAATATTGTATTGTGAAGCAGGATTAGGACTGATGATGATAAGTGAAAGCAGCCGGAAGAAGGTGAATCGGTTTGCAAGGCTCCAGAAAAATATGTTGGGTTTGATTTGGAGCGCATGAAGGAAAAATTCATGGAAGCAAAGAAAAGCTTCGCTGAAGCCTCTACCCCAGGAGGTAAGGATAAGCTATCTACAGAGGTTGATCCCTCTGTGCTTACTGCCTTTTTGGAGACTTGTATGAAGCTATTGCGTGATAGAAAGGCCATGAATTAGCTACAAGAATTGATAAACAAATGTGCTAGTAAGGACACTGCTCCTGAAGGACACCGTGCTATCAAAAAAACAGGAAAATAGAGAACGATAATAGGGCATGAGATGAGGCTCACTGCGCAAATAGGAGACTATGAGATGGACCA